>SMJT01000035.1:0-13002 GCA_004349715.1 Crucihimalaya himalaica | reverse complement strand
AAATCACGTTTTTTCCTTTTCTGCAAGTCGGTATCGATCGATACCAGCGTGGTGATCCGGCGATACCAGGACTCTGCTGCTCGCCAGACTGGACTTCCTTCACGAAAACTGGCATAACTTTTGATCCACCGCTTTAGAATGGCCTCAAACCACTCCAAATGAAAAGCTAATCCATTGATCTATCTTGTATCAAAGTGAGGCTCAATCAACGGTGGGGAAGTTATTTCAACCCAATGCCAAAAAACAAACTCCAGAATGCTCCAATATTCATCCAATTATGCTCCAAACGTGCCAAAACTGTGGAAAAGACTCAAAAAGACTAACAAAAACACTAGCAAGGACTTTGAAAACAAGACATATATCATGGCTAAAAACGGGTTTTAAAAACCATTGATATATCACAAAGCGAGCTTGCAAAAACTCCAAAAGCACGTTCGACATCTTTACGAGCAGCTTCTTGATATGTAGCAAATAGGATGCTTTCGGACCTTGAGGAATTGGGAATAGATTGGATAAATGTTGCCCATTTAGGATAATTCACATACGTCGGTGAGATAATACGCCAAATTATTACTGTATGGTCCGCATTGACCAAGTGAATTTCACTTTGGAGCTTTACCTTGTAATATATCATCAAAAACTGGGTGAGAACGATCAAAGAATGTTGAAATCGTTTAAGTACCTGAGAGTCTAAAAAAACGTGCCATATCCAAAGATCTTGTAAGCTACTGCCTCTAAAACAATTTTCGCGTTTTCCAGATCCACAGTGTGTATTGCCCTTTCCAAGCGGTGCCGGGCAATTCTTCCACTTCCCAATGCATACAATCGATGCTTTCCTATCATTACCGGGAAAACACGTATCTCTCCCCAATATCGAGTAGTCGTTGAGATTCTTCTGCTTGTGGGTCTTCTGAGGTACTCATCTCCGAATTAGAAGTATGATCCTTTCTACAAAATGTCCAAGCTATGAAATAACAGTGGTTTCACCTAGACGCGGAGGTATTCGTCACTGCATCAGCCGCACAACCATTATGACAGCATCACGAATTGCTGCGGTACACTTTTGTAATGCCAGAGGATACCGAAATCTTTCCTAGTAACACTCTCTCTTTTGTTGAAAGAATGACATTTCATTGGAGAGTCGATCAACAATACCGCATGAAACAAGGTTTTTCATTCTAAAAACGACGTCAAAAACGGAATGATGGGTATGTTGCATCTTCTTTGAAATAATCATTCCAATAACTGGAGTGTCCTTCTTCACGATTTCTTTCAATTTAGGCTCTTTTTTTCTTCTTGGTTCTGACGATCACCATCTTCAATGAACAAATTTTTAAGCTCATTGAAAACATCTTGAAAACTTCATTCATGAATTCATCAAAATTATTACCGGAAGATGATGCCTATATTTTGGTGTGAACAGGCTTTTGTGTAATATTTTGTAGTAAGAGATGTGGTGAAGAAAAGAAAGCGTTAGAATGCTGAAGGAAAATATTGTCTTTGCAAGTAGAGAATTGTAATATTTATTGGCGAATTGTATGGCTTGCAAGTAGAGAATTGTAATATTTATTTATAAAAGTTATATGCACTTTTGGCACTAGAACATTAAAAAACATCAATAAGTGGATTGAATTATATTTGAAATGGGAAATAGAAATGATAAATATTTTAAATTTTGTTTCCGGTCTGCCAACTATATGAATGTGAGTAAGTGGTTGAATTATTGTCGAACAACAAAGTTATTAAAAATTTTGTTTCTGTCTGCCAACTATCCTTCTCAAAGTACAGCCACGGTCCATCCAAAGTTAAATATACCATCAAAGTAAACCGAATGTTAAATATACATCAAAGTAGAACCGAATCTAAAATCAAGGGTTCGAGTGCCAAATATAACATCAAAAGACTTGAAACCGAACTGCCCAAACAATATTTTTAAAACTTAAAACACGAACCAAAAGTACAGCTTCACGTGCCAGCTTCATTCCTTTCATTCAGAGTACAAATATTTAACCCTTCCAAATCCATAGCTTTAGCCAAAATTCTCCCTAAGCTTCATCACAAGAAACAGGCAACTTCCACCATCCACATCTATAGATAACAATATGCCAAAACCATGTATATTTAAACATTCAAAAAACAGTTCAACTTCATTCGAACTTATCAGAAACTTTACTAAACTTAAAAACCATATCTTACACCACACATGGTAAAACAATTATAAGCAACAAGCACAACCCATGTTATCGCACAAGACACAAAACATCACAAAAAATATACAAAAAAACATTACAACCATGTTGTCAAACCCACAAACATAGGTCTTTAAACTAAAACATTCAAACAACTTATAGGATTTTGGTAGTAGAAACACATCTCAGAATTAACACAGCAGAACAACATTCAAGCATTGCAACATGTCATAACTTATGAGCTGTTCTCTCAAAGCCGCTTCTATATTCACTAAGTGCTCTGTCTTTGCAAGTAGATTCTCCAACAACTTCTCTATTTAAGCTTGTCTGTCAAAGCAGCATTCCTGCCTGTTTATCTCCCACATGGTCTTAAACTCCAAACTCTCTGACCTTACTAACCTCCTAAGTCCCATCTCCATCCACAGCCTTGGGAAGCTTCCTTTTGGCTTTTACCCTTTTGAAGCTTTAATACCACAAAGGCCGAAGCGCATTGCTTCATCATCTTCCTTTATAACTGGATGTGAGCTTGAAGACTCGGTGGAACCTCCTCAAGGCCTTCTTCTTTATTGACATTCCCTCTCGTCTTTTTGACACCACTTCTGATCATGTCTAAGCTCTCTCAAGCATGCCTCCAATGTGAAACTTCGACTTGTGATCATTGAAGTATATATTGGTGTGCCAAGCTTCATCAATCATTTGTCATTTGGCCACTGGATTTCTGAGTATGATGCAACCTCATGCATCCAACAAAATTTACAAAACTGACTCATTTATCTTCCTCAACACTTTGCTTACAATGACTTTCTCTCTCTTTTCCAGTTCCGGCAAGCTTAGGACTAGAGGCAACGTAAGCTGCCAATCCGTTTCCAAAAGGTTTCGCTTTTTGCTCATCCAACTATCGGGATCCCTTGCTTTGTTTACCATGCGCTGATGAGTCACCAACATCTTCGTTTGGAGTCCATTTCCTTTCTTGACACGTCACCTTGACTTGGAGCATCACCTTGACTTGCGAGCATCACACCATTGACGTACCAAAGAGAGGAACTTGTGATTTCACCAAGTTCAAATCCTTGGTAAAACACTGTCATAAAGATTTGGGGTCAAGGCTGTGGGTTCTGTTTGGCTATTTAGAGGTCAATGAATCCTGAAGACTCATACGGAATCATATCTTTCTTTTTGGGAGAAAGCTTAAGAGAGAATGAAAGGAAGACTAAAGGGGTTTTGGTTGTGTTAGAAAACCAATTAGTTTTTAAGTAGGCTCATCAAGCTTCAGTTTGTGTTATTAGTTAAAGGGGTTTTGGTTGTGTTAGCATTGAATGTCATATTTAAAAACAATTTTTACATTAAAAGACTACCAAGCATTCATACATAGCAAATGGACAAAAACTAGAAATGATTCACTTTCTAAATCAAAACATCACTAAGCTTAGCCTTTCACCAATCCAAATCTACACCATCAAATGTCATCGTTTGCCACTTGACTCTCAGAACACTACACAATCAATGTCATCATATCTAAACCAAGTTCAATGCCATTTATGTGAGACAGAAATTTAACTTTGAGATTTAAAAGAGTGCGGCCATTATTATTATTGCTTGGCTTAATGTTTTTACAATACATTTGCAGCTATTTATACAAACACTTAAGAAGAACTAAAATCCTAGCAGCAACTTATTTGTTCTGTCAATAATTATGATCAACCGATTCCAAGCCGGAACCGACTTTGGTGTGAAACAATCATCTGTTTCAAATCAACGAATCAACCGATTCAAGTCCATTCAATTCGGATCTATACTCAAAAAGAAAAAACCTATTCAATTCCAATCCACATGCACTAAAAATTTCAATTTCGATTCAATTTTGGATTTACAATACAAATCGGAATCGCATGAAACAAAAAAACTCAAACTAAAACCTTCAAATTAAATCAGATAAAGAAGAAGAAAATTAATGCAAGAAGAAGAGATGAGAGAAGAGATTACCGGACGAAGAAGAGCTGAACATGAGTAAGCCGCCGCAGAGATCTGTAACATGAGTTAAGCGGCCGAAGAGAAGAAAAAGAAGAATTAAAATAATCCAGGACCAAGGTGTGCCCACTTGTTCAGGGGTTCTAGAGGGGTTCTAAAACTCCCTTAGTTCAGAAACCGGTTCTACAATAATATGTATTTTTTCATTTAATTTTTTGGCAAAAATTTCTCTAGAAACCCTTTAGAGGACCCTCATTGGAGGATGGTCATAAGAAAACAATTGTATAATTAAAATGTCGATTATACCATTCCTTACTTCAAAAGGAAAAAAATATTTTTTTTAATATGTTTCTATTGTCTACTATATCTAAAAGGAAAGGATTATTCTGATTTTATTTTAAAATGATTATAGTCTGTGAGAAATTATACAATTAGTTACTAATTCTAAAATAAATATAATAAAATAAGATTATCTTAAAAGAAATTATATGGTTAATTACTAATTATTAATAGGATTATATTTACTTTAAATTATAATTCATATTTTCAGTTTCTATTTGTCTTTTCATTCATTTTTTAGTAGGTTCTTGATAAATCAAAAAACAAAATATAGAAACTATAAATATGAATTATAATTTTTTCTAAACGAATTAATCATTAAAAATGAATTATGTCATGCATTACAAGAGGTCAGAAAAACCCATTGAGGAGGAGAATTACAACTCTAAAAAAACTTGCTGAGATTACAACTTCCCCGTTTAGTAAAGCATGAACTACTTTATTACAAGAACAATTCCTAAATTGAAAGCATGATTGATTCAAATAAAAGTTGTCCAATAGTAAGATGTCTTGAAATAAACCTGTCAATGGAAACATCATTAGTGACCTTAAGAAATAATGAAATAAAACCTGACAATCATTTCAAAGCACACAGCAAGAAAAACTGGTTTATGGTATTTTAGAACATAATCAACCTTACATGCTTTAAAATTTATGAATTTCAGAAATTTTTAATGAAATTTTAATTTATAAAGTTCATATTTTAGATAATCTTATTTTCTTTAGAAGAAATTTCATTGAAAATATTTTTTATTATTTTCCTAATTTAAATCTAAGGTTTAATTACGGTTCAGACTTCATGGATGTCATGAACGAAGTCTACTGTGAGACTTCGTTCAAGAAGTCTACTTCGCACGGAGGTTAGAACTGTAATTGCGGTTTCTGTTTTTTTGTTTGCAAATAAGGGGGTTAATGTTATTTCCATACCCCAAAGATCTAGTTTTGCATTTGTTTCAATTTGGGGTCTAGTTTTGCATTCAAACTCAATTTTGGGTCTAGTTTTAGCAATTCGCCCCAAAAATATTGATTTGACAATAATCATTTAGGATTTTAATGGTACTATAGGCGAAATTTTTTTTGTTAATAAATATTTACTTGATGGGTATAAAATATATTAGTAAACATTTGAGGAGTTTTTTTATTAATATTGTTAGTTGAAGGGTTTTACATGGATCGAATAGTATTTAAGGGGGTTTCACTAAAATCTCTTTGTTAAGAGTCTTTTCATTAATAATTTAGTTAAGGGTTTTAAAATACATCTCACAAGAGAATATTTAGAATATATATAAATCTTCCATAATCATATTAATGATTTGTAAATATTATATTTTGTTAAATTAATTAGGAAACTAGGTTAAATGATATTTCTATATATATGCTTGTATATTGTGACTTCATTCTTATGAGAGCAATACATATTATTCCAATCTCTATCTCTCATCTCTATCATACTTGAGGGTTTTTTTTAAATTAAAATCCCTACCAAATTCAATCATAGATTTAAAAAGATATTATTAATTCTAAAAAGGGGGAGACAACATATGTAAATAAGAGCTGTGTGGCCTTTCAACATTAATCTTCATTTTGGTTGTTTGAGTTGAAACGAAGAATTGATAAACAACAATGAATTATTGTGGTATATATTGAAACAAAAACTAATGGATTGCTAAAACACTATTAATCAATTGAATTTATGAAAACAAATCATGTTGTAGTTTCTTATATCCAACGAAATAAAATTGATTTAATATTAGAATAAATAAATCTTCTTATTTTTAAGTATCTGGACTAAAAAAAATAGATATCTACTCTCGCATAAAGCTTATGGATACGTTAATGTTTGGTAAGTGGCTTTCCAACACTGATCTTTTCTTTTTTTTTGGAGTTGTTTGAGTGAAACTGAAAACTTTTATAGAGTTTATGGTTTTACGTTTACTTTATGAGACTAACGAATTAAATACAAAGTTTCTTACTTTCTTACATTGTGTTTTATCTATGAGAGTTTGAATTTTGCGAGTTTTCACTTTATAGTTAAAAAAACCGTAAAGGTTATAGCTTATCTTTCTAAGTTTTTTTATTCTTATTTTTTTTGGCAAGTTATAGTTCATCAGTATAAAGATCACGCAATGGTGAATCGTGTATGGTAAATGTGGTAATGGGGATAGAGAACGAAAAGACAAAGACAATGAAATGTTTGCAAAAAGACAGAAGAATGATAGATCTCGAGAAAAAAAAATTGTGAAGAAAAAATGAGTTGTTGGAAAGAATATATAAGGATAGAAATGGTTGAGAGTGGATGAAATAAAACTATGGTTGTGAATTGTGATTAGATTGGGGAGAATAAGAGAAAAACTAACATATATGGTTAAAGATCATATATTTTATAGCAATGAGAGGTACTAGTTGTAAAATTTAAAGAAAAAAGCTTAAAATAAATTCATGGGTTTAGATAGTTAGAAGATTTTTTCTAAGTTGAATGTTACATTTTAAAGAGCTATACTAACTAAGAAGAATAATAGTGAATTTTTGCATGCCAAAATGAGGAAGTCGTAGAAGTTATTCCCTACCCAGTTTTTGATGCATTACAACAATTTATTTTTCATGAGACTCAATCAAAACGTTGTAGCCGGATAAAACCTAGTATCCAAAAAATCTAAAGCTAAAGAGAGAGCTATTAAAAAAAAAAAAAGATGTTCCTTTGGTAAATGTTTTATTTTGCAAGAAAGAAAAAACCTGAAAGTAGTGTTAGAGTTTTTTTTATCGTGTGTTTAAAATGAACTATTTGCTATGGTAATTTAACAATTCAAGGAATTTAAACTATTATCAATTAATATATATATATAGGGTATCAAAATGGTAATCCAACCTAATCCATTGTTTGTTTAGGGGTGGGCGTTCGGTTTTTCGGTTTGGTTTCGGTTTGGTTTTTTCGGTTTTTTGGTTTTTCGTTTTAGTGAAAAATGAAACCATATGAAAACCATTTGTAGTTCGGTTTGGTTTTTTTTGGTTTACGATTTTTCGGTTTTAAAGAAAATAAAACCATATAGAAAACCGTATGTTATTCGGTTTATCGTTTGGGTTCTGGTTCCGGATTTTTTTTTGGTTTTACTCATACTTTTACCAAATCATCAAAATATATTTTGATTATAATATATATAAGAGTCATTCTAATTTAATATATTAAAATAATAATTTCAAATCTATAAAATCTAATCTTAATATAAAAAAGTCAGATAACCTCAATTTAAAACTAAACATACTAAAATTAGAAGATATTGATTAAAAACTTAGTAAAAAAACTATAAAAATTAAAAACTAAGAAGAAACTCAAAAAACTTATGACTTATCGTCATCGTATCAGCGCCACGATTGTTTGTCTCTTCCCATGTTGCTATGGAACTCTCTTGATCAACTAAAACATAAAATTCGATAATTGAAAACCAATTAATATTTAAGAGTTATCCTAAAAATTAATAGTTAACAACTGGTAGTTTGAGACACCGTAAAAAATCATAACACTATGTATTATCTTTAAAAATCCATTAAAATTCTGTTTCTGTCTAACTATATTTTTTTAATAATTCGATCGTATGTGTATCAGAAAATGAAGTTTTGCTTAGCCAATTTTGCCAAATTAGTATCTAAGTATAGCTCTACCATAAAAAGAATTTACATGAATTTTTATATGAGATCTAAATTGTCGATATCTAGATAAGTGCACACTTTTATCTTGCTGTTATTAGAAGTTTTAGAGTTTTTTTTTAATTATATTTATAGCATTTTGTTTTTAGAGTTTTGCGATTCATTAAATTAATTTTAAATTATAGCAAGACATATATAAATCTCTAATTAGGATAAATATAAACCATAAATTAAATATAAACATTATATATACTTAAGATATATACTATATTTTAATTTCAATTTGAAATAACCAAAAAATAAACCAATTCGGTTTTATGGTTTTTACCAAACCCAACCAACCTAAACCATGCGTTTTTTAAATATGGCGTAACCACTGAATGGATTACATGAGCCTTCTGCCTAAAACTAGACCTTTATTTGAAATCAATTCGCAAAACTTACGACCCTTTCTTCCTTTCTTCTTCAAAATGCTTAAAATACTCTCCATCGCTTGCTTTTTTTCACAAAAATAGCCTAGCGTGCCATACTTCCTCCTGTGCAAGTATGGTACTGGGTTTGAAAATACAATAACCCAAAGCATTCCGTACGATAATAACGCAAAAATGTTCATCGTGCTTCAGATAGTTTCCCAAAACCGCACTTACCAGACATAAATTGAAGACTCCTCAAATGCCTTCAAATCAATCCCGAATTAAAGTGAATGTTCAATGCTTAAAACTAGTATAACAAGCTCCATTTTTTCTGTCGATCACTCATCTTCTCCATTTCAACCATATTTAAACTCTATATATCGTTGTTCAATATTTACCTAATTCCATATTATCCTTGCGATCTTACTAAGTATTCGATTCGCACTAATAACGCATTGGTTGGCTTGGGGTATTGATTGGGCCGGAGCATGATCAAGTTCTTGCCGTTTAGAAGGGCTAAACACAAAGCTCAAACCGAATCTTTGCTAACTTTTTGCCTCTATCATTTTCTCTCCGCATTTTCCAGAGAGGCAAAGCTTCATGGTGTGAAGTCTCAATGTAGCTCAACTGGGGTTAGTTTTGCAATTGACTTTTTGGGTCTCAGAGACTTCACGATTGCAACCACGATGGAAGTCTGAAGTTCTCCTTTGAAAACAAAAAAACGGTGTTTTAGACTTCACCGTCGATAGTTCTTGTTACACAGGGTCTAGTTTGCAGATTTGACCGTTAAGTCTGACTTTCGTAACAAAGACTTCCTTCCTGTGAAGTCTTAGCGAAAAAGGCGAGTTCAGTTTTGCAATTTGACCGGATACGATTATAGACTATTTATACGAGAGCTTCATCTGAGAAGCTGCTGGTGAAAAAGGCGGTTAAGTTTTTGGCATTTTGACCAAAAATTCCGAACATATTTGACTATTTGTAGATCTTCTCGTATGAAGGTCTACGCACCATCGTTCGGTAATTCTGGAATTTAAAAATAAATTTTTTTTTCGGTCAATTGCAAAGGTAACCTTTTCTAAAATAGACTCTTCTACGATCCAGTCCAATTTAAAAGTCAAACTCTTGCGTATCAATTTGCCAAAAGTTATTACCCTACTTTATGGCTAGACTTTCGCCGATAGAAGGTCTCTGAAGCAAAAAGGACTTCATCTTGAGGAAGTCCTCAGATTACGTAATGAAACATCTCTAAATGAAGCTCTATTACCGTGTTAAAAGACTTCTAGATTGAAGTTTACTAAATTAAAGTCAAAAAGCTGGGATCAATTGCAAAAACTAGACCCCAAACTGGTACTATGACTTCTCTTCACGCGAATGTCTCGCCTGTGTTGTAGCTTAGACTGCGCATTGTGAGTCTTCTATATAATGTTAAGTTCTGGCTACAAATGTCAAAATGTGTCACTGTGTCAAAATTAAGGCACCTTACGTTACGGGCGATTAGTCTTGCTTCAGATAGCAAGCAGACATTCCATCCGAGAGAGTGGCTACTAAGATGACTTCAGCCTGTGAAGCTCTAATCGATTAATTTAGTAAAAATCGCAATTTTTATCCTATTTGGTAGTTAGTTTTTTTGTTCTTGTCCTAACATGTGTGTTATGTTTGGATGTTTTGAGGGTTTGACTATTTCGGCTATTATATTTTTTTTTTTTGAACATTTAGAGTGTTTAGTTAATAATTTAAGTACCCGGGCGATAGTCTGCGTTCCCCATTACAGAGCAGACTTCATAAGAAGCATCACATAGGAGTAACTATCGCTAGTGAATGTTCATTCTTATGAGTAAATCTGAGTAAATATAATGTCATTTTATTTTGTAGCCTATTTGTAATCTAGTTTTTTTTTTCCTTGTCCTAACATGTTGTTACGTATGGCTTTTGTTATGTTTTGAAATATTGAACCTATTTTTAATTTTCGCTTTATAACATTATTTTATAAAGTATTTTGTTTCTGAACTGATTCGGGTTTTTGTTTTATGTGTATAAATTTTAGACTTCACACGATGGATGTCTTGCTGCGTAGAACTTCGGTCTCGATTGAAAGTCCTCTTTTGCACTAATCCTTTTTTAAAAATCGGATTTGCTATCATATTTAATGATTTATGTCATTTTTCGATTGATTTTAAAATTTATTATACTTATTGTGTATAGTTATTGTTGTTGTTTAATTGTATGAATTTCACATCTCAACTGTCTTATATCTCTATTCCTTAAATCGATTTTACGAATTTCTGATAATTATTTTTTCAAACAGACTTTTACCATTTGAAGCTCTACTGTGAAACATTATCTAACTTAAGTTTTGCCTTTAGTGTTTTTCAATTTGTCTTTCTAGTAAAATTGGTTTC
Organism: Crucihimalaya himalaica; assembly: GCA_004349715.1. Classification (NCBI taxonomy): domain Eukaryota; kingdom Viridiplantae; phylum Streptophyta; class Magnoliopsida; order Brassicales; family Brassicaceae; genus Crucihimalaya; species Crucihimalaya himalaica. The sequence continues at coordinate 2,052 of SMJT01000035.1, read as the reverse complement.
ATTTGTTATCCTGCTGTCTTGGAGATATTGGTGTTGATGAGGAGATCTGTAAGGGCATTTTTGAAAGGTGGATCATCCTAAATCGGTAATGTTGGTAGAAATTGTTCTTTTCTTTGAGTTGATTCTTGTACACACCGTGAACTCATTGAGATGGCACCTATGCAGACTATGAGCTTGGTACAAGAAACGAACTTCGTTCGTAGTTTAGCTTTACTCGTTTGGCCCCGCGAATTCATATGGTGAACTAAACAATTTTTTTGTGGACACGGATCGTCCTAATCACCACACTATGGCATGTCTCAAATGATAGACAAGTGCGTCGACTTGTTGAGTAATGTAAATACGCATGAGTATTTCGTCTTTGTTGGCGTTCTTCGAGATCGTTTTGGTAATGCGCTAGTGGCACAGAGGTTGCTTCGGTGAATTAGTGTTGACGAATTCCTCAGGCAATGTAGATCAGAGTGTGAAGTATCGAATATATGATATATCTATGGTGGTGTAGGTTAAGCGTCACGGACGATGGTCGATGATGGACTGCATGAGTGGAATGATGTATATGCGTTGAAGAATCTCTAATGCTGGTAGTGGTTAAAGAGAAATACCTTGATGGATTATATTGTGCATTTTTGGGTAAATTTGAGGATTGAGGATGGTGAAGTGTCGATAAATGATGTGAGCGATAATATCACCGTGTCCTGTTGCGGAATGTGCTTGTGTTTGGGAGAAGGCCAAGATCCAACATGGACATGGTCAGACTATTCGGTTATCTCATTACACGACTGGAGTTTTCCTTACAAAGGAATTGCGCCTTGTATCCGAGGCTGCGGTTCGATCGGTAATTAATGTCGAAATGCAACGTTCAAGTTAGTGATAAGTCCTAACACATAGTTGTTCGTAAGTCCATTCCTGCGGTGTGATAAGGTTATGCAATCTGGAGATTTAGATTTGTGCCGGCTGTGAGAATACTGAAGTCGCAATGGAAAGGTTTTTTTAGGGCGTTTTACCGTATTTGTACAAAAAATGGAGGTTTGCGATGTTGCATGACCGAAATTTCTCTGTGCAAGCGTCATGCCTCCTGAGATATTAATTTGCTAAACTGGTTTTATGATGTAATGGGGAACGAAATCGATTGGAAGTAACTGCCAGACGATGATTATCTGCAATATGATATAAATATGGTCAGTGGCAAGATGAATTATTACCCAATGTCCTATAGGTCTTTTAAATATTGCACAACACTAGTGTCGAGGGGAAACATGCTGAATGATGTGATCATGATAGCAGCTTGCCGTCTATTAGTCTTATCTGCATCGGTGCTAGCAATCCTGGAACCGTCACTTGATCATTGTGGTTGATGATCAACAATCAGATTTTCAGAGATTCTGTTTATGGCATCTCTGAGCCTCTTTCATCCTTTCGTGTTTTCAATTTCTGAATTGAACGCACGTTACTGGTGTGCGACTGTGTTTCATGCTACCGGGTGAAGTATGGTGGATTATGGTAGTGGCTTGCGGCCGTGACGGGAATTTCCAAATATTCCCGTTAGCTTTGCAAGGTTGTAGACCTGCGCTGGAAAATGAATGTAAGCATGGCAATGGGTTTGTCACATAAGTTGAGTGGATGTGTCTATCTGATCAAATTCCTTGTGGTCATATAGTGTCGCGTACAGGCACGCCTGTATTAAGAAATTGCCGAATGAAACTGTTATGCCATGGGCAACAAGTGGGATACGATGTTATATATCCACGCTACAGAATAACATAATCACGAAGTACAAGGGAAAGCAACTTATGTACTTGGTCAGAGGGGCTGCGTATGCCCATATACGCAATTATGATTTTAACAAGATACATGGACACCTAACATGAGACGAACGCCCGACTCCCTTGCAGCTTACTTGGAGACGCAGAATGTGAAACTATGGCCCGCGTCTCACTTTCCAGTGAAGAACGAACAAATACAAACGAGCAACAATGCTGTACATCGATAAACTCTGCAAATTAAGCCAGCTCGAGGATTTCCCATACCCTTTCTTTTGGAATTCATATGTAG
>SMJT01000034.1:1784284-1826876 GCA_004349715.1 Crucihimalaya himalaica | reverse complement strand
GAACCCTCCCCAAACGTGCATGTTGCTACGAAAGCACGACCAAGAAGGATAAACAGTTAGATCGCCATCACCTTGTCGAGAACCCGTACTTACTCATGGATGACTCGTTCTCCCTCACCTTCTCAATCAATGTAGGTACCACCACCACATCTTGTTACAGCATAAGTTTTGGATTGTTTTTGTTTTGTGAATTTTTGTTTTGATGGCATTGCTTTTTGGTTAAGGTCTTTTCTCCACGCGCCTTTAATTCACAACGAGACCGGGTGTTAAATTAAGTTCGGGGAGGATAATGCTACTAACGTTTGTTTTCTTTTTGATTCTTGGTCATCGCATTGTTAATAATAAAATGATAAAAAAAAAAAAAGAAAATTCAAGTAGACTTGCATTGCGCATTGTTTACTATGTGTTTATTACCGAATTGAGTCTAGTAGCATTTAAGTTGCAATTTGCAATGCATAGTGATAATGATGATATGAATTAAACTTCTGTCCAATAAGGAATTCAAATTTATTTGCACTCAGAGATATGTTATGTAACTTTCGAATTTGAAATACGTTATTACGTATCATTGTTCTTAAAACCTATTCAGCAAAAATTTTTTTTTAGAAACTTAAATGATTTTTTATCTTCTTATAGAGAGTACACATGCATAACATAAGGCACATTCTATTGAACTTGTACTTGAAGAATTAACTCATCTCACTAATTGCTTGTGATACATAACCTATGGATGATACATAGAACGACTCAACACGATTTTCTTTATCGCAGATACTTAACGAATCAACTCTTTAATAACCTCGGGTGGCCATTCTCATCCTTTAGAAATGGTTCCCCCGCACCTTTCACCTTAAACCTATCTTTCCTTATCCACCTTATTTGTTGGTCTTTGATGGAGTGAGATGCCATTTTCAGTATATTATTTGCTATAATTGTGTAAAATCTTGTAAGATATTGGAAACAGACAAAGTAGCCTTCATTGATAGCTAGTCTAATTGTTAAAGAGAAAAGGGTAGCATTAGAATGGAATCAAAAAGGAATGAATGTATTGGGTATGGGGAATATGAGCTTATGAAAGAAAGATGAGAGGGTTGAAAAAGAAGAAACTTTAGAGGAAAAACTTAAGAGAAAGACCTAGAAATAAAAGAAAAACATTTCTCCATGTTAAAAAAAAAAAAAAAAAAAAAAAAAAAAAAAAAAAAAAGAAAAAAATAAAAAAGTTAAGGGAGAATAAAAAAAAGAAAAAAGGGTCACATGAAAATGAGTAGTATATCTCTAAGAGTTTAAGTTTGGAAAAGGAAAAGATTTGGAGGATTAATGAGCTTCATGAAGTAAAAACAAGAGGATGAAATGGAACCGACCTATGGATAGAATGCTTTGCTTGGAGGTAGAACAATTAGTGAGCTTAACTTTGTAATGCATAAATTGTTTCTAGTCTTCCTTGCTTTTGCAAAACGATTAGCATTCCTGTATTGATAGAGTTAGTCACCCGAAAAATAATGAACCTCCATCTGAACTCGCATTAACGAGTATCAAAAAGCCTTTTCTTCCAAACCGAAGGATTGATTTCACTTGTCAATTGTTGAGGTGAGACCGCACGAAATCTCTAATGAATGTTAAAGAAGATGCTTGTTTTGATTGTGATTTTTGAGTATGGATGATTGAGTTAGAACTTGCATTTGATGAGTATATGGAGAAGCTACGAAAAGTACATTATAGTTTTTGCAAGTTTGAATCACCTTTTAAGTTTGATTTCTTGGTTCTGAATCCCCGATTTCAACTTTTCTTCGACTTTTTCTTTCTTGTTTAGCTCTGCGGACAAGCCAAAGGATCAGTTCGGGGAGCTGATAAGATCATATTTTACCATTAGTTTTATTAATAGTCATATTATTTAGTTTTTAGACTTTCACTTATCGCATTTAGTAGCTTTTATGCATCGATTTTAGGATTTTATACTTCATGACATTGTATCTAGAAGACTTTAGGTTTGTTTCCATGCATTCGCATTCGCATTTTTGTTTGTTTTGTAGGTTTTGTGGAGTGTGAGCAACTAAGCAACTAAGTAGAGAAGCAACCAAAAAGAAGGAAGTTTTCGGAACCTCACAGCGGCCATGCCAACCGGTCTCCTCTGGCCGTTTGGATTCGACGTCTGAAGCTTCGGGAGATTAGCCAACACCTTCCAGCGGTCACTTCCACCTGGGCGTGTGCCCGATCCTGCACCAGCGGTCACTTCAACCGGCCACGTCTGCCGGAGGAACATCAGACCTGTGAGAACAATCGACTCCAACACCTACCAGCGGCCATTCCAGCGGGGTCGTGTGCCAGATCTTCACCACCGGTCACTCCAACCGGCACACCTGGCGCTGCCTGACACACACATAACCCCAACTTTGCCGGATCAGTACCCGGTTTGTTCCGGGTTGACCCGGTTCTCCACCGAGATATAAATCTAGTTTTCCTAATTAATGAGACAACTAGAGCTGGGAATGCCTCTTTTCTCTTCTTTTTGATTCTAAACTAAAAATTGTTTTATTCTTTGAGTTTAATGCATCTTTCCTGGATTTTCTTCTAAAATTAGCTTAGTTTCTTCTTTAGCTTCATTTCTATGGTGTTTAATTTTGGATTTGAGTTGATAGTTGTTGAGTTTGACTTTTTTATGTTCTTGATAAAATTCTAGATTTTCATGTTTGTGTTGTTTTCTTAGCTTGAATCATCTTGTTTTCATCTTGTAACATGTTTAATTCTAGACTTTTTATGTGTTTAAGTGTAAAAATTGTTAGTGAGTAGTCTTTTAAGAATTCTTGGGTATGGAGATAGGAGTTCTTGACTTGTTCTTGATGTTTAGAGCTGACTCTTTTGTATTCTTTACTCATTGAGTGTTCTTAATGCTAAATAGCCTTGATCAAGTTAGTTTTGTAACTTTAGAAGTTTTAACCATTGAGAAATGTTTTAGAACTTTGGAATGATTCAATGAGTGTTTTCATACCTTAGCCAATGGGAAATATGTTTAAGATGAATTTTGGCTATTTAGACTGGAGTTAATGCTTCATTGTCTTTGAATTACGAACGGGAGTGTCTGATAATTGATAACATTGAAAGGATCTTTACCACGGGATGGATTTATCTTTAGAAGTGTTCTTAGGCTAAAGAATGCATTGTTTGAATGTTTGAATGTCTGAACAAGTTAGGAATCATTCAAGTCGATTACCTTACCAAGGATTCGTTTGTGTATTATTGTTTTAAACCGAATATCGTAATTTGCTCTTGTTTTGATCATTTGGAACCTTAACTTGCATTTTAGAATTATGTCACTTATTTTCGTTATTTTTAGTTATGCCACGTTTTAGTTTATTTTCATAATTGCTTTTAAGTTTACATCTTTAATTTATTAGTTCACTTAAGTATACAAAACACAAAACTTATTTCGCTTAGATTAAACGAGATTCTGTAGTTTCGGTGTTGTTATCTTGTTTCCCTGTGGATCGATACCCTAAGTGCTATTATAACGATACACCATTATTGTGGTGTTAGCACATCGGGTTAATTGGTGTGCTAGAGCCTAAAAACTCGGCTATCAACTTTCTGTCGTAGAACAGACCTGTCAGAAAACCCCACCAAATGACTTGAACCTTGCACCATTCAATTATAAACTTAAACCAAAGCCCTTTTCTTCTTTATCAACACATGATACTTGAAGAAACACCACACGAATGACCTGCAACGGTCTTTCCTTGAAGCTCCTTAGTTGTTGTCTTCCAAATGCAATTTTGAATTTTCTGCATTTGACACCTTTCTAGGACTTCTATTCAGTTGTTAACAACAGCTTTGAGATGAGTTGTGTATCAAGCTTAAAACACAACACTTTCACAGTCCTGACACAACTCTTGCTGCACTTGCACTTGTCTCTCTTACAAGCACTTCACTATCTTTATCTAAATGCCTTAGTGTCTTCTCTGAAGAAACACTTCCAGATACTTGCAACTTCTTTCTAGAAACATGCTACTTGTTTTTAAAAGTCCTCACCAACAACCAGCCTCAAAACCAAACTCGGAGACAAATTTTACCCTAGATTGTCACCTTGTTTCAGCTGAATACCAGTTGATAACCACCAGTTCTTATCGTGTTATTTACCTAACAAACTGAACTTTCAAGAACCCTATCCAACAATGAGTTATGCAGCCTTAAATTCATTTTTTTGAGCTAAACACCCAAGAGAACATACTTGAACATAGCTCCACCAAGAATCATAACCAACTTTATGTTACTCTGACTTTGTAAGCTCAGCTTCACTTCCTTGAGTTATGCCACTCTTCACTATTGCTTGAACAACTCCACACGTTCTTCTATATCAAAAGGTTAATCATGGCTCATCGCTTGAGAAAGTGTGTCTGAACCCTTTACACATCATTTTCCTCCTTGTAGCCACTCCAACTGATCCATTTATACCCAAACAATACCAAGAACCTTGTTCAACAACCTTGCCTCATCTTGCTGAGACATTCTCTATAACCAGCAGCCTTCTTATCTCTACTTGAAGATCTCTTCATGATCTAATAATGCAACAACTTAGGGGTATACACCATCACACCATACCTCAATCCAATGATCAAATCTTGTTTTTCCTTCCAGCTAAAAAATGCAACACATATATGTCTTGTACTACTGTTAAAATAACAGGACACGCCGCCTAATTCTCCTAGCTAGGAAGACTTTTGATAAAAGAACATAGTATATCCTCTAACACAATAACATTGAGAGACATACCTCATGAACCATGAAGTCTCCAATGCCTTTAGCTTTCAAATCACCAGATTCTTCTTTGTTGGTTGAAGATCTAATACAAGACGAGATCATCCCTGAGAAACCAATGCTCCACCTAAAATAAAAAAACTCTTTGATTCCACAGATTCATTCCAGCAGTATTACTTTGTGTAATACAACACAAAACTGCACATAAACATGAATTTGTGATGTTGCTTTACTGTTTAAGAGTTTACATTCAAAGCAGAACCTTAAACACTGTCCAGCCTGTACTAAGCAGACTTGAAACTTTCACTGCATTCCCTTTGAAAATAGTAGTCTTGTAGTTTCTTGTTCTCTAATGATCCACCACCTGTAGACTCCATTTCACAAGAACATATAACTACAAACAGAGACAAAACCTGTAGTAAGAACCCTTTCCAAAACTCAGCCTAAACCACTGAAGTATACTTGTCAAGACGCCCACTTGTATCAGCTTATACCAATACAAACAACGATATACCAGCAACCTTTCATTGCTTCAGCACATCTCCCTGACGCAAATCCTGACACGGAACCTGACACAGAACAGAGACAACTTTTGTTGTTTCAACCTTTGCTGTTCCAGTAAACCTGACTTTGTTCCAGCAAACATCTTGACTTGATTCACTCAAAACTGACCCGAAACTCCTTTTCAAAAAATCCAGAAAGCCTTACTCTTATTCCAAAGCCCAATACCCATAAAATTCTAGCTTTTAAGGTGTCCCTTAGTCCCATGAATTTTATGAGTTTTTGAGGTTGTGATTACAACACCACGTGCAACTAATTTAACCACACTGAAACTTGGCCAATCCCTTGTGAAATTAGTACACAACCTTGTGTATTTCCACCAAATATGCAAATCTTGAGTAAATCACAAACTTCAATAAACATCATCACAAATACCTTGTGACTGCAGAAAAATCAGACTAGTTGTCTCCCAACATTGAGTCTTGATGTTGATGATTTGATTCTTACATCAACCATTTAAACCGGTTCTTCAACATTGATCAAAAAACACCCATTTTTTGATCATATGCTCCTTGCTACAGTTTCTGACATACTTTTTGAGGTTGCAACACTCTTCATGTGAGTAATCTGAATCCTTCTCACTATGTTGCCCATTCTTGTGCCCTTGAAGGACTTAGAGACAACCTGATTTCATAACTTTGAAATCGCCTCACTTGCAAATTTCCATTGTGAATATTTCCTTATGGTACTAGCTTGTCCATGACTCACTTTCACACTTAGTTTCAGACTATGCCTAAAGCTTTCTCCTTTGCTTCTTCTGTCTCCTTCTGTTGCTACCTCTGTCAACAACTTCTTTTGAACCATAAAACCTGCAACCACAACAGAAAACTGCAACTGCTTTGTTCTTCTTGATCTTTTAGCTACTTTGAGTGAGCTGCTTCATGAACCACCTAAATGAGTTTTACAACTCATTCTCCTTTGAATTGAGCTGTTAACCAACGAACCTATCTTGATTTACAGCCTGAGATACTCTAATCTCCTTAATGTTTCTCAGCACTTGAGAAAACACACCGATGCTTCACCAAAGAAAGTCTTACGGCTTCTTCTTCTCCTTAGCACCATTAACCAAGAGCTCTTGCTTGCGTTTCACCTGAGACGTTTTTTGTCTCTCAACAACAAAGCTCTCCAAGGAAAAAGTAAGTGAATCCTCAAAGGAAAGGAGCCTTCTTGCTCCACTCTTCCAAATATCCAAACTTTTCACTTTTTTCACGTTCTTTCTTTCTCTAGACCTCTTCTCTCTTAGATCTGAATCTTCTATCTCTCTTTTTTCTTCTGCTTCTCCCAGATCTAAGACTTCCTTCTTGAAACTCAGGCTATCCGCGAGTTTCTCCTTCCTCAGAGCAAAGTTCCAACAAGCATCAAACTCTACCACTTCTAATCTTGACAATACCATGATTCTTGGCTTGGAGAATCATAAAACACAAAACCTAGGCTCTGGTACCAATCTATTAAGGATTTAGAGGCACAAAGGTGTTGACTTTATGAGCTTAAACCTCAGCAAACCAAGAACCGAAGTCGTTTGATGCAGAACAAACAAAACAGGGACTGAAACAGAAAGTAAAGCAAAGACTGAAGCAGAGACTAGAGAAAGAGACGGGAGTACACACACATTTAACGAGTTCATTAGTGTCAATGTGACACTACCTACATCTCGCCGAGACCTTAAGCTCGGAATCCACTTAAACGAATCAGGGATACAAGTATTACAATGTGAAAACTCCTACTAGCTAACACATTAATACTCTGTACTACTTTCTTATCTACTTAAGAAAAAAAATTAAAAGCTTATATCTTTAACAATAGCTTTCTCTCCTTAGTGTATGTGTGTTTCTATGTGCTGCAACACACTCTCAATCTTCATCTCAGCTTATATATGGGCGACAACATCAACCCTAGTGCACATCCCAAAACGCCCAAAGTGTCTCTCACTTCTCTTGCGTTTTGTGTCTTTGACAAAGCCTTAAGCTTTGTGATAAATACAACAAGAGTACAAGCTTGTCCTTTTGTGCCAGCTATCACCAACACAAATGCTCCTCTTTGTGGTCCCAAAGATTTAACCCAACCCAAGTAAAGTTACTTTCAACTTGAATTTTACTTTTTTTTTTTTTGAATGGCTAGGAGGTTCCGGGCCGAAACGCATAATACTCCTAGGGCGAGGCACAAACCATGTTAAATTAACTCTCCTTTGGAGAGCAGACCCCTCCCAACGTGAATCGAACATGTGACCTCCTATGTGCCTACTTTTCAGGACTCAGGGGTTAACCATTAAGCCAACTCATCATTGGTAACTTGAATTTTACTTTTAGTTTGCATTTACTCTTATTTGCTTTGCTATCTCAAGTTTTCATCTTCACAGTTCAGATAACCCAAGAAGTATCGCGGGGTGAAGAATGATTCACCAATGTAACCATTTTAACCAATAACAATTGATACAAAAAAAAAAAAAAAACAGAACTCGTCATACTGGTAACATGAAGCTTTTTGTCGAAAGGATGAACTACACCTCACCACTTAGGACAAAATACAAAGAAATGTCATAATATTACTCAGCCAATTCCAAATAAACAAAAGTTCGGAGTACGACAACTTGAAACTCATCGGTCGAGTTATGAATCTGTAGGCACATCGTATATGTTCTTATGTTGTACCTCTGTTCATGTTGAAACTTTGGAAAATGCCAAAATGGGAAAACATGTTTAAAAAAAATTGGATATCGGATGGGCCGTAAGATACTCCTCCCAAAGAACATGTTGTGATCTTGTGTAATAAATATAAAAGCCATTCGGGCCAGAGTCTTAGAGCATCCCCATCGGCAGTATCTCACCCAGATATTGTCTATTATAATATTAAAAAAAATGAAAAAAAATAAAGTGAGAGAAGAGAAACGCTTCTCAAAAAAGAACCGTTTCTTGCACTGTGTTACCACATGTTTTTTTTTTATCGGACATCTTCTTTTTATTATTTAAAATTTAATTCTGTGATAAAATTAAATTGGAAAATATTGTTTTTTAATTTGGAAAAGACTTAGAGGGTATCTCCACACCGATGGAGATGCTCTTACGCTTTTAAAATAAGTTATAAACAAATTTTGGTCCATATAAAATCATCTACTGTATTGTATGTGACTAGGCCAAATCTGTTGTTTCTTTGCTATATTTTTTGAAAGTTCATTTCCACATTACTACCGGATTTTTTTTTTTTTGTACATGACTACCGGATTATAGATAAAAAAGAGATCTAAAGTTTGGAATGATGTCCACGATTGCATGATTTCGGGATCGGATTAGACAAAATAATCACATTGTAACAACCCTACTCATTGTAGGGATTCAAACCAGGCTACAACCAGTGGTAGGATTCTATTTTGTATAAAGCTTTCTAAAAGATTATCTTAAAAAGTTTAAGTGGATCATAATATCCATTGATTGGTTTATCCCACTTTTTTTTTGTTTCTTAAGATTTTATTTTTCTTATTATTATATTATATTATTCATTCTTGAAAATGGAACAAGTGAAATGACTAATTTCTTGTTGTTTTTTTGCCCTTTTGTAAAAGATTTTTTTATTATTTTCAGCAGAACTAATAGTAAAATTACTTTATGCTTTTTACATGTTCTCTAAAAGCCAAGTGACTTAGTGGACATATTCATTTTCTTAAAAACGAAACTAGAAAATAAAATTGATTAAAAAGAGAAATGACCAATCGAAAATAGACAAACAGACAGCAAAATTAAAGAGATTGGTCGTGACTCGGGGTCCCTCGCACGCTCTCTAGACCTTTGATTGGTTTTGCACTCTAGATTGATAATTGTAAATAGAAATTTAGTAAATAGTAAGTGATTTAACTTTTTAACATTATTACCCTCCAATGATTGTAACCGGAACAGTCGATTAAGGCGTGCGTGGAGCATAATTGGTGGCAATCTACTCAGGGGTACTACTATTGTCTCCCACTCAAAACAAATTGTTACACGTTTTTAAAGAACAAGAAATGTTTTTTTTATTATTAAACAAAAAAAGAGGCACCAAAGAAGGTACTACGAATTAGTTTATGTAATCGAGAATATGCAACTATTAAGTAATACTATTACCCGGAGATAACTACTTAATACTGTTCATATTCTCCTAATTGGGTAGTTCAACTACTTAAACCAAGAATATATTATGGTGACAACTAAAACCGAGATGGGATCTAAGATTCAAAACTTCTTGGTTATTTTTTTTTGGGAAAATTAGAAAAAAAATATTTTTTTTTTCTAATTGTGCATCTATAACTTATCTACTTAGTATAGTGGAATAGGTTTTATAATAATCAAAAACTCATTATGTCCTTAACTATAAATAAAAATAAAATAACAAAATTAGAAATTTTAATCATATTTCATATTCTAAACCTCTTATTCATATGGGTTATTTCATTTAAAAAATAAAAATAAAAATATATTATACAACCTATCGAAATAAAAATAAAAATTAATTAAAACATATTTTTTTCTTCTTCCTCGCCGATACCTTTTTAAATATTAAAAAACAAAAATCTAAAAAAAAAAGTATCTATAGTACAATTTTGGATTAAAAAATTGATATAAAACCGACTACACCTATTTTTAAATAAATACAATATATATTAAAAACATATATCTTTAAATATGTGTTTTATGTTACAAATAAATTTTTAATTTATAATGGTTTAAATAGTGTTTAATGGCCGGTTAATTAATATTGTAAAGTTGGATACATTTAAATCCAATTTCTTACATTAATTTGAAAATATGACCTACATATATTTGCTTTATGTTTATTTTTTCATACATAATATATATTTTATAGAATATTTCATATACAAAATATTTTGTTTAAATATATATGTTTTTTGTAATATATAGTGTATTTATTTAAAAATTAAAAGAGGGTGTAGTATATTCGAAAATGTTAAACAATATATTCGATTTACATAAAATAGATTTAATTTTCTTATTTGTAGATTCGGCTACTAGTTTCAAGGAAATCTAATTTTGTAGAACATTGAGTAAATCGTAGAATACGTATTCTAAACTTTAGAATATGTATTCTAAACTTTAGAATATGTATTCTAAATTTCGTAAAACATAGAGAATTCGCAGAATACGAATTCTAAATTTCGTAAAACATGTATTCTAAAATTTTAGAACAAATATATGTTCTAAAATTTTCAGAACATGTACAATGCGTTGAATACGTATTTTAAATGTTTTAGAATAGACCAAAAATTTAGAAAACGAATTCTATTCGAAAGATCTAAAAACCTATTTATATGCGACCAAATAAAAAAAATGTTTTCACTAAATCTTCTTTAAACTTGTTTATCAACATGTTTGTGGTTTTTTCCTCTTAAAATTGTCAAAATTTTGATATAGGGATAGATTTGTCCAAAATGACAATTTAGAAATTAAATGTATATGGACAAAACGTTTTTTAGAACTCTTTTATTTCTAATTGTCTCTATTTTTTTTAGGGCAATTGGAAATAAAAGATATTTTTAGATTAATCTGTCAATCTATAACATATCTTGATAAGTTTGGTTAAATTGAGTTTTTAATGCAAACTCAATTATGCTCTAAATTCTACAGAAAAATTTAATTTAAAATTATAATCTTAAACCTCTAAATAAAAGGGAAGATTCTAGATAAACCACCTAACCCAAAACCTCTAATTGAACATTAGCGTCATAATTTAATAATTACTTTTAAAAATATTAATTAAAATTAAAATTAAATTTCCAAATTAAAAGAAAAAAAATATAAATGAAAATATTTTTGATATTTATTCAAATTTTAGATGATGATGAATTTAACACAAACAATTATGCTAATGATAAATTAGTTCACTATATTATGATAGTAATAATTAAATAACTATCTTTAAGATTAATCAATAATTAAAATTAAAATTCATATTAAAGAGAAAGTTCAACCAATAAAAACAGGAACAAATATATATAATTAATTTAAATTCAATTGCTCCAAAATAAATGATTTATTTAAATATTATAACTAAAAATAATTATTTCGGTTTAAAAGAAATAAATAGGGGAAAATTGAAGTCAAATCTACAAAAGTTTAGGTCATAATCGATTTGGATATTTTTATTTTTCAAAAATAATTAGAAAACGTATTCTAAACTTTTTAGAACGTAATCAAAACAATAAATACGTAATCTTAATTATTTATTCGATTTTCCATAAAATATTTTTTGTTTCCTTATTTATAGATTCAGTTACTATTTTTAAAAAAATCTAATCTTTTTCAGAATACATATTTTAAAATATGTAGAATACGTATTCTAAATTTTAGTATACGTATTTTAAATTTTGTAGAACATAGAAAATTAGTAAAATATGAATTCTAAATTTCGCAGAACATGTGTTCTATACATTTTAGAACAAATACATGTTCAAAAATTGTCAGTAAAATGCGTAGATTACGTATTCCAAATTATTTAGAACAGACCAAAATTTCAGAAAACGAATTCTACCCTTTTCGGAATATCTGAAAACCTACTGATATGCGATCAAATAAAAAAATGTTTTCACTAAATCTTCTTCATATTTGTCTATAAACATATTTTGGTGGTTTTTTCTCTTAAAATGGTCAACAATTTGATATAGGGATAGTTTTGTCCAAAATGACAATTTAGAAATTAAGATGTAGATGGACAAAAAAAAATTTAGAACTCTTTTCTTTCTAATTGTCCCATTTTTTATATATAAATATGACTTACACTACCAAAAAAAAAATCATTTTGCATAATTTATTTTAGATATTTGTATTACTTATAATTGATGCAAAATAATTTTCCATCACTTAATTAAATGACTTTGAAAGTGATGTTGTAAATAATTTATATCGTGTTTTTAAAACTAATGTAATTATTTAAAATCTTTGCATCGATTGTTATAATCTATTTCAATATGTGTCAATTACGAAAAAAAAATGATGTAACCATTTACATCGTTTTGTGTAATTGATGTTAGTAGTTGTTGACAGTTTTAATAATTGATGTTAATAACTTCTATCACTTTTAAATAATTGATACTAATACTGGTATTATTTTGTGTATGAAATGGACAATGATATATATATTAAGTAAGCTCCTTAGAGGCTTAGAGCCAAAGATTCTCTTAAGTAGATGTTTTGGATTTGAGTAGTAGAAGAAAGAAAATTTTAGTTTCTTTTACTAAGAAGACCCTTGACATAGAAATCCTTTAGTTATTTTATTATTTTCTTTATTAACATCAAAAGTACTCGATTACATAATTAAGAAAACAAATGCTTTTATGTAAAGTTGTTTTGTGTGTGCAAAGGATGCTATATATAAAGACAAGAAGTAGAAAGATAAAGACTCTCTCTCCCCATTTTTAGCCATGGAAGTTTAATCAAGATCTCCCTAAATTTGGAACTCAAAAACTCTATAAGGTTGCTTCCAAAATAGAGGAGCTTGAGCTCAGCTTCCATGGAAGTTTCTAGGTGGACCGAAGGGTTTCACCAAATAGCTTACCAAAACAATGTTCACTCCCTGCATATATTTAACCGGCCGTGATTATGATGATTCTTCAAACCATTCCGGTTTTCGCGGTGGGGTTGAACCGGCAAGTCATGCTACGGCGGATGGGCTCGATCATCTTCGAACCTACCAAGGTCTTTATATCGGCTCCTTCTCTACTATCTTTGTCTTTGAAATTTTCCATTGATGTAAATCTTGTTGTTTTATCAACTCGGTTGTGTTTTATTTGTGCAATTTAAGGAGTTACGATCTTTGAATTTGTTTAAACGTGTTTATTTTCCTATATAATTCATGAATGTGATGGTTGCAATATATAACTAACAAAGAGAGTTTTAAATTGTTATATAAGTACAATCTCCATTATTACGATTAAAATTGTGAAGAAATAATTTTTAAAGTGTTGATGTACAATATTTCAGATTCTTTTAGGAAGAGAATAAGGTTGTGTATTTGTGTTCTTAATTTATATATTGTCAACTGATATGTGTTGGTGTTTGCGTTATTTGAATTTTGATTGATTAAATTTATGAAAACGCAAAGGCAAGTGTAACAAAGGATACGTGGCAACATGAACAAATTTGTAGAAGTCATATGAACTAGTAGATTACAAAATTAATGATAAAGCTACGTAATTTACTTTAGTTTATTATATGTTTTCACTTTTCTCCATATAAATTTGTTAAAAAAAGAATCAGTACGTAAATTTATAGTAACAATTTTCCAAATCATAATTTTTTTGTGTTTATAAATGATTTTGATTTTTACTAACCATGATTTTACTAAACATGATAAGACGATTGGCCATATTTTTGCTTAAAAAAAAAATAGATAACATGTGTTGGACCGAAAATTTATGACAAGGTTGTGAAATGGTTTGCTTTTTGTTGTAATGATTTGTGCTGAAAAATCAAAAGTGGATAACCCCACTGTATTATTATGCTTCAAGATTCACAATTTGGTTGTTGACAAAACAAAATAGTTCACAATTTGGTTCATATTGATCTAAAGTGTTTTAATCAGTTATTTTATATAACTGGATTAAATGAGAACATAGTAAGAAAGAAAGAAAAAAAGGTAATTAAGCTATTCAAATCGATTTAGCTTATAAAATTAGGGAAAAAAAAATTAAATGTCAGAAGTGGGGTTTGAACCCACGCCCTCGTAAGAGGACCAGAACTTAAGTCTGGCGCCTTAGACCACTCGGCCATCCTGACTTTGTTGAAATTATTACGTAATGTGTTTATATATACCATATATCGAAAAGACAACAAAATTGTGCAGTAAACGTACGTCACGTACCTTTCGTCCATCGAAGCATATAGAACCAACGCTTTGTTAAAGTTAAAATGTATTTAAGATCTTGCTTATAAAATAAGAAAAAAATAAATAATTGTCAGAAGTGGGGTTGAACCCACGCCCTCTTACGAGGACCAGAACTTGAGTCTGGCGCTTTAGACCACTCGGCCATCCTGACGTTTATAGTACATGTAGCACTCTGTGTTATTGAACTATTCACTAAGTAAAGAATACATATATGTATATAATAAACCAAGAACCCACAACACCAGTAAAACCACAAACTAAAAACAAAGAAGCAAAGTTGTTAAGTGAAACTCCGAGATGAGATCTAACACATAACTTTTAGATTACCATTTCACAACACAACCCACGTTTTTTAAAACCAGAGCATTGCGCGCATCGCACTCACACAAAACCCACCAAACAAAAAAAAAAAACCTAATCCTTCTTCTTGTCCTTCAAAGGTCCCCTTGGGATTTTGCTCAATACTTTTGCGTCCAACACAGCGTATTGCTTCTTCAACTCAGCCATTGCTTTCTCACCGTACGAGTCTACTTTGTCTTCGTACTTATCATAGAGAAGTGGTACAGTGAAGAGCAGAACCAAAGCTGAATCAAATCAAGAACCATATCCATTCATGAGCATTGTTGGAGAAAGGGTAAACAATGAATAGTCTTAGCAACGTTAAGTGTTACCTATGTATGCCAATGTCAAGAAACTACAGCAGCCGCCCAAGATTGATAGAACCCACAATCCTGCGATAGCCTGATTCGATCAAACAGTAAAGTTATAGTCAAGCTTAAAAGATGAGACATTGCGAGAAAATAGATAGTCCTGGAGAGTTTAAAAACTTACAGAGATGAATTTCTTGAGATCCCTTCCAGATGCGATCTCGCGAAGAGAAGAGAAACCACGGTTGATTTCGATTCTAAGACCCGAAGCAAGCTGAAGAAGAGGTTCTTCAGGGATTTGAACTTCAGGAATTTTTGGCGGTGACCTGAAAGAGAATGAATTGGTATAACAAATCGGTTCAACTTAAACCTTTGATCTGTGATGTGAAGCAAGCCACTTTCACTCGATTAAATCACAAACGTACTTATGAATGAACATGGTGGCATTAGACCATAGAAACAACACAGCAAGAGCAACGATCATCACATGACATAGCAGAGTAAGAAAATGATACTCCATCACTTCAAACAGCACCCAGGCTACTGTAGCACCACCACATACACCACCTGACATCTTCTTGTTCTTCCACATAAATATATCCGCCGCTGCAATTAACACAAACATCAAGTATCTATCACCACCAACTTAGAGTTCTATAGATGAACATGTTAATAAGAATCATACAATCAAAACTATCAGAATCTCAGAAGATCATTAATGTACACATTGACGCATATTCAGACTGTAAGATCATTAAATCAATCATCTTCTTCACCAATCCCTTAAAACAGCGACAAAATCAACAAGATCAATCCAACGCAAAGAATTCGTACAAAAAGTGAGAAAACAAAACAAAACGAGATCGGAGTAAACATACGTTTTCCACCGCCGAGAACTTTATGCACAGGTCTCTCCCTCCCAAACAAACGATAAACCTTAGATTTCAAAGACTTTGAAGATGAAGATGATTTCTTCTCGTTCTCGTCATCAGACGATGACGACGACGACGACGAATCACCTTTGTGATGGATCTTCTCCGATAACTTTTCCATCAACGATTCTCTCTCCATAACTTCCACCGCTGGATCCAAATTAGGTGAAGATTCTTCATGCTTATGTTCATCCGCCATTGTTTCCGATCGTAGCTTTCCCGATTCGAGCAAAGTATTGTTCTAGCGCTTTCTGAGAAGAAGGATCTCGAAGGAAGCCTAAAAATTGAAGGAGGAGATTTTGAATTGATCTGAGCCGTTGATTTCAAAACTTTGCTTCTTTTAACTTTAGAGCGACGCTTGGGGAAACGATAAAAAACATGGGGGGACATATAAAACGTGTTTTCATAGGACCGAGATTTTGACGCCGTTTATAATTAACGGCTTCTCTAGCCACGTGTATTTAACGGTGTTGTCATTAAATTTTCTGGTTATTAATGTGGAGCTCAGGTGTCAAGCGGCTGGACTATGAGACAGTCGAACCAGTGATCATGTAAAACGTGGTGCAATAGGAACCATTCGTTTAGGTGAATCATAAACTTTCGGTTTGTATCAAAAGACAATGATAATTAAATTATTATATTTTGACAACAACAAATTAAAAATATTATAATCAAGCAAGTAGGAACCGTCTTTAATATTTTGATTAAAAATGTTAAAGACGTGTTTAAAAAGAAAAGAATGTTCTAGAAAGTGAAAAAGCCTTTCATTTGACAGCATAGCTTGAGTTGTATAATATGGGCCCAATGAGCTGGAACAATGATGAAGCCCAGTTTACTATATTCTCATAGATCCAAGAACAAATTTCAAACCGGAACCGGAAGACCATAAACCGGTCTATAAACCGACAGTGAAAGAATTTTCGATTTGAGTGAGGCTACTAAGGAAGATAAACAATTACCTTCTTCGACTTTGATTACGAATTGGTAAGGTAGAAGCAAAGGGATTTTCCATGGAGTACAAGAAGCAGTTGAGTATTAATTGTTCAACAATTTTCCTGATTACTGTGAAGTAAAATTGAAACTGAATTTTGTGAACCCCAAGAATGATTAGAAACAAAATAGAGTTTGCCGCTATATTCCAACTAGTACTTGTTGCATTGCTTTCCGCTATACCTAAACTTTTTTTAATCAAAATTCATACACCTCCGATTGATCTAGACAATTATGATCAGTTAACCTGATTAAACCGCTAGATCGCAATTATTGTTTCACGTTTGGCTTGATCCGAGTTACCGATACAACACAATCATGATTTATCGATACTTAAAATATAAACTTAGTTCATGATATTTTATAAAGTGCCTAAAAGTCTAGGTTGGAAAGCTGAGAATTCAACAAGTACCGGTTGGAATATAGCAGCAATCCAACAAAATATAGTTTGTTTTAAATATCAAATAGTCCGGACCAGTTATTGGCAATAAAACAGTACAAAGTGCTCCATGCTATTTTAGTAGTTACTTTGTTCCTTGTCATAAGATGAATATAGTAGTAGCGTGAAGATGACGAAAGTTCACTTTGAAGTTTGAACCAAATGCAGAAAGAAAATTAAACTATCAGAACATTAAAATTTGACAACAAAAACATTCGTAAATCATCTCTGTATGTGCGAAATTCTCTTTTTTACTCTTTTTCACATTTTCACAAGCTTTAACTGTGAATTTTAATATTTTTGATAGCCCTACTCTAAGATGAAATGATTAAAAGTTAGTATTTGTGATACACAAAAGTGAAAAGAAAAAGAACAACGAGGATATATGAGAATGGACATGAACATTGATTTTACATATATACCGATATATTTTGATTCGATTCATTCAGATACCATCATCAGGGGCAGCTATTATTTACCTTTAGAACTGTTCTTTGTGGAATTCGAACCTGGAACATCCCGTCTGGTTAAATTCATGGCAGAGTGTTGCCAGTTCCTTCCCCAAACTCGGTACTCCACAGTAAAACACTCCTGTATTTTTTTTTTTAAATCAAAATCAAAAATATTATTCAGACTAGCTAGGCAAATATGGACCACATATCGATTATTAATTCTATGAACTGATTTTTGTGTTTTACCTATTCTTGCGTTCTTATGTTTGGTGCTAATCCTTGATAAAACCTTCTTCCATTTTGGCCTCCCAAAATGTGTCCGTACCTAAAACAACCAAAAGTTGTTAGGCAAAATCAGCAAAAGAGTGTTGTTTGTGTTAAAGTAATCGTTAAAGATCTTTGCCTTGGTTCCAGAAAAAATGTCTACGCCATTTTTAGCATGGTTTAGCGTTTGGATCATGGTGAGAAGAGTGGATCGAGCATCTCCTTCTTCGTACACACTAGTCAAGTAGTTGTGCATCTCAATGACACCCTTTTTATTTTGTTTACAAGACAAATATGTCAGTAATTAACTTGAAAATGTACAACTCTATGTCAGATGGTTTCTAACAAAATTTGTATTTGCATTTGAATTTATATGAATAAGTGTATATTACCTTTATATCTGAATCACCAATTTCGTTCATGATTTCTTTGAACCAATCGAACGAACCTTGTTCTCGTGTTACCCAGTAAAAATAAGCGTTCTTGGTCATCAATGTCCTCCTTTGATTTTGGGGACTCCTATTCCGAGCTTCCGAGTTTAAGCAACTGAAACTGTGGTCCGATGAGATGTTGCTGTTACTACAACTACCTGACAGGCATTCCTAAAAATATAACATAACTCGAAAATAGTTAGTTAGTTAAGGTTCTGTTAATCCTCAAAAGAGTTTTATCAGTTTTATACTCACAGCTTCTTCATGTTGCTTAACAATGTTGTTGAGTAGATCTCTCAAAATGCTAATGAAAGGTGTTGCGCCGATTCCAAGGCCAACGAGTAGTACCACATCATACTTCCAATGGTCTTGTGCTGGAGCGCCATAAGGTCCATCTATCAACAGCTCTGGCAAACTGAATCACAAGAGAGAATATAAAATTCACAAATGTGCCTTAACTAAAATTTCTGAGAATAAAAGTTAATTTGGATGCACCCTCTTTGGTTTGGTATGTCCGCTCTAAGAAGTCCGCTTTTTCCAGCTTCAGGGGCTTGACATACCACTGAGAATGCCTTCTTAATCCCTTCTGTCCAATCACCGAGCTGACGAATGTGAATGCTGAGATAATCATCTCCAGGGGAAGAAGTAATAGAAAATGGATGCCTGGAGATGGATTTTAAGACCAAGAAGCTTTGAGTTACTCTTTGTGTAGTCAAAGAACATAGTTTGAATATATCTTAGATTGGATGAAAAGCTGTTAGGCTTGTGTTGGCTCACGAAAAAAGGGCTTACCACTCAAATTTTGATACTGCAGGACACTGGACAAATACATATTGTCCACTCTTGTAATCAAATGATGTAGGCTTAGACATGCGTAGCACAATAACGTTTCCGGGATAAATTACAACCTGAAACAAAATCACTTGAGCTGGTATAAAGATGCAAGAAGACTATTTATTACTTCGATGCAGAATGATAACAAAGATAATTAATTAGCATGTTAGTTTACAAATATGTGAAACGTTACCTTGCAGATTTCAACGGTGTAAAGCCTCGAACGAAAGAATCTAAGTATCCTTTCCCCAGCATAGAGTAAAACTGGCACAGCAAGATACATCCATATCTGCAGGAGGCATCATCTGTTATTATCACTGATTATTTGAGAACGCAATAAGTAAAATGGTTAAATGTTTTATAAAATTTACCGTTTTTCGGTACCATTTATGCTCGAGATAGAGGGATACACCGTGGATAACTAAAAGGACATAAGTAATTAGAAGTAAGTGATGTGAATACCAAAAGGCGTTATATCCGGTTAGTTTGTCAAATGGCTTTGGCAACTTAGTAAGGTTCCGCCTGCATCTTCGACTGGCTAATGTGAATGCAATTACCATAAAAGTAACCATTATAAATCCCGTGATTCCCACAGGAGTATTCACCAAGTCAAAGTATGTGGGTCTGATCACACCAAAGTACTGAATCAAGTATCTCTTGTAATCAGTCTCTGTAGATGTTAGAATCCTCGGAAAATCACAGGTGAGGTGGCTTAACGAATGTAGAAGCATTGCAATAATGATTGCAAGAGAGATAGTCTGCATGAACAAAAAACCGGAAAGTAGGATTCAGCTGAAGCATAGCCTCTCTCATATGAAAGGCAAGACAAAATGGTTTTTAATTAACCTTGTGAAAGTTAATACTGTCATTGAAAGGCACTGAGTGGGACAAAGCAGTGGATCTGAGATAGGTGATGGTATTTCTGCAGACTGGCAAAAGGATAAGAGCCATGTTGAATTTCAAAGTCTCAGCTGCGCCTTTTGCCACGACAAGGCAGTAACCCATTACATGGAATGCGTCTTTGCGTTTGTACTGAACGCATTTCCACATAAACAACCAGGCCATGATCACTAACCACAATGTCAAAACCCAAATCCTCTTCCAATTGTCTTGCAAAGAGTAAAGCAAGTTCCTGGTTATTCCCCATCTTGTATCCTTTAGATTTTGGCTTAAGGCTCGGCTTGTCTGGCTGAACGGTTGGCTGTAACTATGAGAGATGTCCTTCTCTAGCAGTAGCATCTCTAGGTCCTTTAACTGCATCATTTCAAATCCATAACAATTAGAATGTTGAATAGAGTTCCTCTCTCTGATACTTAAGTGTTCAAATAGTATTCTACCCCCATCTTGTGTACGCCTCACACAGCCACACAGGAAAACAATATTCATACAAGTGGGAAGGCTCTCAGACAATATTTGTTACTACCACTCTTAAGATTATCTAAACTCCCAATCATACACTAAAACGCCACTATACCACTAGTTCAAGCTCTATTTGTGGACTTCTACTTGTTTGTCTTCGTCAAGGTTTTATTCTATTAAAGTCGTATACAAAAACAAACTTGCGTAGCACATAACATTAGTTTCATTGGTTATTGACTTAGTCAAATGTCCCTATCAGAGAACTTCAAAGGTAGGAGAGCCCAACGTTGTCATCAATTACTAAGGTCAAACTTAACAAAGAACCCTTCTACTCTCCCTCGTAGAAAGGGACTGATCTGCATACTAAATCAATAATTTTTTGGTATTTAAGCATGTTTTTGTGTTAAGAGCTTCCACAAGATGAGAGATAAAAGTGATGGATCCACCTCTATGTACTGAGAGTGGAGCCCATCCGGGGCCAGTTCTTCCATGATTAGTGCTGCATACTCTTCTGCTCGTTGTCTCAACCTTGATAGATTATTTGCTGATGCACTTAATATAATTATCTATAGGTTGTCAAAAATCATAGAAAATCAAACAAAATAAAAATTAATTCCAAAGAGAAGCTTCTACTAGAAAGATTCAACGTAAACTTAGTGGTTAGATAGAAAAAGAATAATTTTGATTGGTAGTTAGAACTAAGAAACGCTTGTTTAAATTAAGAAAGCTGCTGCTACAAGGTCAATCAAATTTTATGCAGAAAACAA
The DNA here is from genome assembly GCA_004349715.1 of Crucihimalaya himalaica. NCBI lineage: Eukaryota > Viridiplantae > Streptophyta > Magnoliopsida > Brassicales > Brassicaceae > Crucihimalaya > Crucihimalaya himalaica. The sequence continues at coordinate 1,805,586 of SMJT01000034.1, read as the reverse complement.
ATAGCAACTCAAGTTTTCTATTCTTGCATTGGTTAGAAGAGGGACATAAGAAATAATTATATCAAGACCAACATAGCCAACCAAAAAATATAACATTTAGCTCTAAACAAATCAGCAAGAGGGATATACAATAATAAAACGTATAAGATAATGGGACTCATGTAAGATACATTAGTTATACGTAGTCAACGATACAATGCTGATTAGAATACTAAATAAGGAATATGAAACATAAGTCACCTCTTTGACTTCGTTCTCTGTGATTCTACCATCTCCATTTTTCACCCTGCAAGTATAATACAATGTGAAAAAAAATTCAAGAACTTGATTACATGTTGAAGAAGTAATCAGTATGTTAAATGATAGAATACATGTTGAAGAAGATTTGCAGCCGAGAATCGAAGCTTTCATCTGTAATCTGATACCAAAACTCGTATAGTTCTTGAAGATTGATCTTGTCAACCATTAATCTTCTTCTCCTACACAATGCGTCGAACAACTCATCTGCAAACTCTTTCGAACTTTCATTTCCCATTCCTTTGAACACAAAACAACAAATGTTAAAACAAATCAATATTCATAAATCATCATCAAAAATGTGAAATCATTGTCAAACCTATGCAATTAGCAAAATCACTTCGGCAAAGATAACCATCTTTAGAAAGATTAGCGAAATTGTTTTGAACTTCTCTCCAATTAGCGATTCCATTTTCTTTACTGCTTATGAATTTCAAACCATGAATCGCTCTCTGTGTACACGATCCAATCCGGTGAGGTTTAGTCAATCGCTGAGTTAAGGAGCGACAGAGAAGAGCAGGATCTGTAATTTCGACTACATTAGGAATTACCGGCTCCGGTGCAGACCGAGATGAATAGCCTAGTGAGATTCTCCGAAGCTTCTGTTTCAGATCTCTCGAGAACTTTTTAGCTTTCTCCACCGTTGGGCTTGAAAGCTCTGAGATCCGATGACTAGACGATGCGCTCCACCCTAAGCTATGAGAACTTGATCCTGAAGCTGAGTAAGATGTGATCTCTGGATCGGTGCTGGTAACAGAGTCGATGTTTAGTAATACGCCGCTTGGGAATTCAATTGTTACTTCCACGAGCTCTTCACCGGAAGAGGATGGTGAGTATGTTGTTGGCAACGATGGAAAGCTTTGGGTGAATTCTCCGGCGGAAGTTAAATCGGAGCCCCAACGATCGTCGTGAGTCCCGCCGGAAAATGGTATTGACATTTCGAATTTGTTGAGGGAGAAGACGCGAGGGAGAGAGAGAGAGAGAGGAGCGAATAAATACAATTTTTGAATTACCAAAAGCAGAGTTGAATAAATACAATTTTTGAATTATATAGGATTATATAATTTAAAGTTGTTTTTTAAAATTTTTTTTAACATATTGGTATACTTGCATGTTTTAGTAGAAAAAAGTTAGTAGCTACATTGTAATTCATACTTAATTTCAACACATAATAAAAGAATAGAATTTAACTGAATAGGTTTTGATTTATTTTTTCAATTTGCTACATCATTTATAAAATACATTTATAATTTTATTTTATTTTCTACTATAACAATTTTATCTACCATATGAAAGCTATACAGAAGATTATACAACAGATAAATCTACTAGTAATACTCCATAATAACGGGAGAGAAAAAAATGGCTGGTGCCATAGCAAATCTCTAATCTCGGCCCATTGTCTAATCCGATTCATAGATAAAGATATTCGGAACAAGTTCGGTGTATCTAGGAACCAGAAATGATTTTTGGAAGGGATAAGATTATGGTTTCGCACTCACTAATATATTTTTATGGTTGTGATTAAATTCATTTTATTTACAAACTTTTAGCTCATGTTGAAGTATTTATTGTAAAACAGTTTTTGTCTGAATATATTTTTACATTTTTTCAAAAAAAAACTACTAGTAAGAAATGGATCTATGAGACATAATTCTAATTCTTTTTGGTTGGGGGTATCATCTACAACCAGATTCAGTCTTGGGGTAGAGGCTAGGAAATTGGTGTTTTAGACATCAAAAATATATCATAAGTTAAGGGCATAAATTTATTGAAAAGGGTTGTAGTGCACTGGCTAAGTTTTTTTAAAACTTCAATGTGGGAGTTTTAAGACTGAATTTTGCAGTTTTTATCAATTTTTATTCTAACTTTGTTTGTTAATGGACCTTATCTTTAGAAAATATATTCGGGTCGATCTTGTCCACAACACATAAGTTTAATTGTTTTTGTTAGTAACACGCGATAGATTTTTAATTCAGCTTATTTTCATTAAACTTAAAAAATTGCATATCTTTTTAAAGAATCAAACTTCATACATGATATAAAAGCACTAAATCATTTATGTTCCTAGAATTTACTTATGAATGAAATATAAAAACAAGTTTGGTTTCTAAAAACAGGATTGTAAAGATGTTTTATATTTTTGTCCAAAAGAAAGTGGAAATATATTTGCTAACGAAACAAACTAAGATCTTTCACACGACCACACAACCCAGCTTAAAGTTACATTTTTTTTAACACTAACAAGAATACATAAACGATGGTATGCAATATTTTGTAAACTATTTTGTCCTAACTCGGTCATGATTTGCGTCCAACCGTGACAAAAACCGTTATTTTGATATAGGCCTTGATTGATTGTTTATAGTGATTTCAGAAACCACCATCTATGATTTTTTTGGATCACCATTAACTAAACACTTTTGTGTTTAGTTATTTAAAATAAAAAGAAAAAAAAAAACAAAACACATAATACTTCTCGATGTATGCTTTATACAAGCAAATCGACAAATGCAGCTGATAATTGAAAAGCAATGGTAGATATGTATTTACACACTGTAAGTAGTTGACCAATTTTTTTTTAAATCAAAAACATACAAAAAATTACTTTATAAATTCTACTCTTATTTTCATTCTTTTTCCAAATCTAAAAAAAAACACTTAAAACACTCATAAAAATAAAACAAGCTCTGATTAACAATACTAGATACGGAATCTTAGTCCCAAGAGTTATGTAGAAGACTAGAAGGCATTTCAACTATAGAAAGAAGTCATCTCGTCGTGGCTGATGCGAATATTTGACGCGTGTTAGTTTCATTTAAAGAAAAAAAGTTTATGTATATAGAAGGAAATCCAAAGAAATGCTCAATTATAATACATTGTTCTTATTTTTCTCAAATTCTAAAACTTTGACCAGTTTTTTATTAATTTAGTTTTAAAAATATTTGAACTATAGAAAAAGATCATTCCATCATGGTTGTATGCATGTTTGACGCGTGCAAATATTTAAAATTAACTTATATATATATATATATATATATATATAGAATGAAATCTTTTTTTTCTCAATTTTTAAATTATTACCGTTTTCTTTTGTAATTTATTTTTGAAAATATTATCATTTTACTACGGCTGATTCACGTGTTTGACGCGTGTGAGTTTTTATTTTAAAATAAAATTTATGCAATCTAAAAGTATCTAATAATAATACAACATTCTTATTTTCTCAATATTTTAGTTTTTACCAGTTTTTCTATTCTAGTTTAGTTTTAAAAATATATAAATTATATAAAAAGGTCATTGTTCTGTGATCGGTGTTTATATTTGACTCGTGCGAGTTTTTATTTTAAGATAAAAATGTTATGTATGTAGGAGAAGATCTAAAGGTACACAGTGATAAATAATACAACATTCTTTTCTATGTTTTTATCTCAAACAAGGGATGGAACCCGCGCATTGCGCGAGTGTTTTTGCTATTGTATGCTTATTATATTTTGTATATTTTGCTTTCTTATTTGTTGTATTTTGTAGGTAGTTTTTGTGTATTTATTTATAATTTTGTATGACATTTTAATATTTAACATGTCTATTTTCTTAATTATTTTGAAAGAATGTAATCTTATATTTGTAATTATTATTTTGTTAAGGATTGTTTAAGTTATATGGCATTCATATATTTTTTAAAAGGTTATTGGTTTTGTTCGAATTGATGGAATATTGTTTGCTTATAATCTAATGCTTATAATTCAACCATATTTTTATCATGAACAGTATGGTAAATCATCTAATTGGTAATTGATTTTACCTAATCATTTTTCAATTTGTAAACCTATTAAATCCATGAAACTACATTTGATGGGGAAGAAATTGTGGCTATAGACAACCCGCATCATGATAAGTACAGACTTTTTATCAATACAAATCTTTAAGTATAAATATAATCATTCGGATTATAAAAGATTTTACTTTAGTCATATGCATTATCTTTTCAAAGTTTAGTAAAATATTTTCACTACAATTTTTCTCGTTATCTTCTATGATTCACTCGTCGTCTCCCAACATCTATGCTCTTTTCACCTCTATTGGCTCACATATAATATATTTGATTATGAATTAATTCTCAAGACATATTGTATCTATTTTTTCCTTACTATGTTTCAATACTCAATTCTTTTTTATAAGTTGCATAGTTTTCTTGTTAAAATAAATGTCAAAGAATATAGGAAAAATTATTTTCATGAAGTTTCTTTGACCGTTTTTTGATGCATCTAAAATTGTTTAATAGAGAACAAATCTCATATATAGACTTATTCCTATCTACGTACATCGAATTTCAACGTCAAATCTTGCAATTTGTCTTTCTCTTAAAAAATGCAAAATTCTCTTTTCACATATATTATTTGACATATATTATGATTCTATATAGTATTCTTAATTTTGATTTTCCTATATATGTAACTTACGAACAGATATAATTTATTCTAAGTTTATAATATGTTTGTTTTTCTAAAACCAAAATCCGTTTTTTTCTACTTATAAACTTTTCAACCCACCATTACTATTACTATTCTAATTTTCAAGTAACATTCTAAAATATTATCATTACACAGCTTTTATTATTGGATTAGGTTATATTATTTTTATTTGTGATGTTTAGGATAGTTTTAAAAAAAATTTCAAATCACTTTCATGCTTTTCAATCTTTGTTAATTTTCTAAACATTGATCAATATATAGTTTTTCCTTTTTAGGTATTCCACATTCCTTTTTTAAAAAAAAGAAATGAACATTTTCAATTTACAAACAATAAATAATATAGACATTTTTCTTTATTAAATTATGTATATTATATAATAGTTAGAGATTATAATATGTACTGAATTCTTCTTATTTTTAAATCAATATCATGAAATGAATTACTTTTCAAAATTTAAATGTGTATTCTTTATTTAGAAATGAATTACTTTTTATTTGAGTAAAACCTTTTAGATTTTGTTCTTAATAAAAAAAACTCTAATTTTGTCGCATTCTAAATCACCTAAACAATTAAAAAAAAAAAAACCACCCCAATTCAATAGGATTAATAAATCAAAATTTCAATGTGAGAGAATCATCATATATAACAAACTTATATAAAGAAAACAGCAAATAGACTCCACATCATAGTATAATTGAGTTCAACATTGAAAACACCAGCAAGAACTGATATATCACCAATAACATAACAATACATTGGTAGATCAACAAAACCAATGATAGAACCAATAGTTGAACATATGAATTATCCATAAAGATGAGAATGTAGATATTGCTATTGAGAATAAAAACTCAAAAAAATATATAAAAATTTAAAGAGAAGTGAAATTGCAATCACTATCACCGAGAGAAGAGATGTGCTTCAAAACATACGGTAATCCATTTGCACACACAAGCTCGTGTAGAATAATGACACTATATTTCTTTCTCTCATTCTTTGACCAAGCCAAACCTAAAAATATGTATAACCACCAAAAATTATAGTAATAATGCACGTAATACAAAAAATAAAATTTGGATTTATAAACGCATAAAGAAAACTCAAAAATTATAATATAACAACTTACCAGGATCAACACGATTAATTTGTTGTTCAAACAAAACATCCCATGTCGAATTTCAAATAAGATTAGATCCAATTCCGTGTTATAACAACCCAAAGTAATACATACTATCTATCAAAAAGCTATTAAAAGAAAGCATGTAAGAATTATGTAACGATGTATTTACCTTGACAACTTTCTAGAGAGAAGATAAGCATTTTCCTGCATCATATCACAATAGATACTAATAGAATCACGCTGTCTTCTACCCAGACGAAGAAACTCCGATCTATGTCTCTTTGCCTGAATTATCAAACACTAAAAATGTAAGATTAAGAAACACAACAAATAAAAGTAACACAAAGACCAAACTTACTCTTTGCAATTTGTCTTTAAGTTTGTCCCTCATTTTACTTTTCTTCTCAGCTTCAAGCACCACAAGCTTCACACGTTCCCTCTCAGACCGCATCTCCACGCTTATTTGCGCCAATTGTCTTAACTCATCTAACTTCGCTAAACACATATGTGCCTTCGCAAGAATCTCTAACTTGAAAATTTCAACAATCAAATCAATCTACAGAGAGACTCGATCGAAATACTCAAACTTTGAATTGAATTTTACCTTTTTTGTTCAGCGGCAAGTAGCATTGCCTCGATCTGTTGGCTAAACTCTTCATCAGACGGTCGTGAAGGGCTTCTAGGTTAAGCACGAGCCTTTCTCTAAGTCAGGTGGCAGTTTCAGCCCATTTCAATATTTTCGTTGTAGACAATTTTTGAAATTCGTTTGTAATAAATTGTGTAAACGTCTAATATCAAGATTAAATATCTAAGAAATTAAGGCTGGTGACATTCTTCGTCGTCATCTCTCCCTACAAACCTGCATTTTTTCACAAAAACAATAGAGTAAGACAGAAGACTATTGTCAAAATGAATTTGATTCATATAAGAATGATTTTAGGATTCAGAATCATACCATAATAAGCATTAAGCCTAAATAGAAGTAAGGTATGATTGGATGCCAAAATGATGAAAAGCATTCCACCAGAAAGAGCAACATGTAACAACAACATTAGACGAACAATCTTAATATTAATCTTAATTCCAAAATTAACTAATGTAGCAGTTTTACAGTGTTCTTACACAACTCCGCCAAGGACCACTCCAAGTGGATTTTCATCTGCAGCCAAACCAATTGTAGCAAGCTAGACGAAAGAATTATGATGAGAATGTGAAACATTTAGATTGTATCAATTGAGTAAGCAAAAGGTACCTGACTCTTGTCACTCCATTCTCCAAAGAAGTTAATCGAAAATACATGCAAGAAGAAAGGGGAAATATGAAACTAATTCAAAAAAGTGTACTGCTTTTGAGTGAAAATTTATGAGAGAATCTTTTATTTACCTTGAGAAAAAATGGAGAGAAGACTTGTGTGAGGAACGGCCTTTTCTGATTTTTGTTTTCATCTTCAACCTACAAAGACAACAAATAGTTTGAAAACTTAGCACATACATTTCCCACATCCTCGTACATCTTAGTGTACACCTCCACATCTATCCTACACATTATCAACCTACACATTATACATTATCATACAAATAAATATACAATCATATAAACTGACCTTAATGAAAAGTATGGCGAAGGAGAAAAAGCTTTTAACATTCCGAAGGTTTCATCTAGATTTAGTTGTTCTGCAGCCTTCTTACTCATCATTAACTCCATCTGCACATTTGAAGTATATAATGGTCTACGCATGTCAATAAATCACGTTACATTCAAAGCTGTAAAACTAAATTGTACTTCTTTGTGGTTAGAAACTTTAACCAATTCTATATAAAATTACAAAGAAAATTTTCCAATCAAAGCAAAATAGAAGTAGAGCGGATCAATACCATTTTTTAGGGTTTGAAAAGCGTTGAAGAGAATCAAGATTGTGTTTCGTGATCTCCGAGGATAATCCGACCACTCTCATCTCTCACCAATGTATCAATTCTTAAACAAAATAAAACAGAGAAACTTCCACAGTTAATACAATCATTAGTAAGGAAAAATGTCGCACATATCCAACAACGTTGATAAGTCTAATATGTAGAGGATCTTACCTTTGTTAGGAAAACCGTTCATGTTGCTCTTCCATCATTTTGATATGAGGCTTCATTTGTTGCAAACGTTGTTTTTCTCAAGTGAAACATACTGAACATGTAAGCCATTTTTGTTTCTTACTCAGTTAAAGGAAGAGTTACACACATTAGGCTCGCAAACATTGGAGAGGACATAGTCGTAAAGGCGAGGAGTGAGACTAATAACATGTTTGTTACAGTACTTCTTGTCGTCCGCCACAACAAAAGGTTTCGCCACTGTCGAGTAGTTCCAGATTGGCCGGTGACTGAATCTAGAACTCCTGACGACGGAGCCGGTTAGGTAAAGTATCGACCGTTCTACATACCCGGAATCAACCAGCGATTCAGAGCTAAACCGGTCGACATCTTCTGCTTCCCCACCCCAAAACTTAACGGAAACCATGGATGCTTCGTATTGGATTATCAGAAACCATATACATACAAACCGGCTTGGCAATCCCCCTTGAAACTATGTGTTGATAGAGAGCTGAGGAAAAAGATATAAGGTTATGAGAAAATCTATGATAAGTTTTTCATACTTCTTTCATAATCTCAAGCTCGGGAAGAAAGACGTACTATCAATATTAATTTCCTGAAAACAGCAGTAAACCATGTCTACCATTCCATTACATTAGTCATCGATGAGTTCCTGCAAAGAAAGAGAGAAATGCTTTTTTTTTTTTTGTGATTTAGCATCAAGATTCGTAGAGAATTGTAAATAACCAGCTGAATAGATAACCAGAATAATGAAATTTATGATATTGTAAATATACAGGAAACATTAACTTCAATAAAAAAAATTGTAGATTTAAGAAGGAAGAAATGAGTAGAGTGAGACCTTGATTTAAGAGTCGGCTACATATGGGTAAGACTTGCATGAAAGGTCCAAGCATTTGATGCTCTGCTAACAATTGAGATAAGTATTGACTACAGAAGACAAGCAAAAAAAAAAAACAAGATAGATAAGAGATTTCGCCAAAGTAGCAATAAGAGAGGGAGGGGAAGTCGAAAGAAAAACACATGTCAACATCGGAGGTGGTTCTAATATGAAGAGAAGCGGCTCTAGAAGGTGAGAAAATGTAATTATACAGACCATACATGGACATGGTGGGTTGTGTTTTGCAGCAATCATAAATTATTAGGAAAAGAAGAAGAAGGGTGTTTTTGTTGTTGACGCGAGGAAGAAATGGAAGAAGTAAACAGAGATGATGTACCACTCCGCATCCGCCGCCGTGAACCGTGAAATTGATCTTCTTCCTCCGCCGCCGCCAATAAATCAAGGGAATCTCCACCAGCATCAACATCTTGTTTACAATATGAACAAAAATGTTTTCAAAGATGTTTCAGAAACTCACCGGTTCACCTGCACATGAACGGATCTCTGCTCCGCCACAACAACTGATTCATCACCCTATGCCTCAACAGAGTTCGCGTCTATACTGGATCCGCCCTCCTCATTTGGATCACATTATTAATCGTCCTACATACCTAAGAAAAACATGAATTCAAAAAAGTGGAGGGTTGTCGCCACATGATCAGCAAAAAAACATGAATTCAATAAATAGGTCAGACGCACTTATCCCCCAAAGTTCTCATCATATGAACCCAGGGTTCAAAACCCTTATCAAAACTGGACCGGTGGTGGATTTAACCTTCGACCGACGGCGCTCCTTTCTCCTCTCCCGCCGCTTCCTCCGGTTCACGCGGCGGCGGAGGTGTACATCATCAGCAACATTCAATTTATAGAGGGTTTATACCTATGATCGTGACCTTTTGGATTAAACATGAGATGAGAAGAGCCAATCCATAAGTATCAAAGAGATCTGTGTGGCTTGTGGGAGTTGATGAGTTTATCGCTGAAAGTTGAAACAGTGTTTTAATTAGAGTTTGTGGCAAAACAATTTTAGGAAGGAGAGGAAGAGGCTAGTTTCTATGTGGAGAGATTTAGATGACGTGGATGATTTTTGTGGGTCCCACAAAAATATTGAAAAATCGCTGACGTGGATTGTATAGATGTAGAGAAAAATGTGCTATTATATATATAGATTTATAGGTTTAATAACTGTTTATATATAATTTTGACTAGATGGAGGGTTGGATTTTTGAAAGAAAGTGGTGATTTTGGTTCATAATTTAATTTGTTGTTTGGTGAAAAGGGTTTTATAGCAAAAGAAGAACCATCTCAATGGAGCGAGGGGTCAGTGTATTTGCATCATGTAGATGAGAGGGTATTGGTTTAGGGGGTTTATTCGTTTAAAGATTTTAATATATTTAGAAATTTTCATAATATTTAGAAATTCATGCAGATTTTCATTAATTTTAAAATCAAACAAAAACAATTTCAAAATAACATGGGTTTGAAAGTGAATCAAAAAGTGGATGTGAAAGTCAAATAACATAGAATTTGTCAAAAATAAACATTTATATTTTATAGGAGTGTTGGTTTATTTAATATTTATTTATTGAATATAAACGTATTACGAATCAAAAGAAAATGAATCGAACGAATGATTTTTTTTAAGTTATAAATATCCGCCATCATTTTGAGTAACTTGTGAAGGAAAGCGTTCATTGTATCAATAGTTATCACCACAAAGACAATGTAACTCCTGAGTCATGACTATTCAATTTACTCAAGTTATGCACCGTTAAATGTGTGATTAACGTTAAAGTTCATTCACGTTACTAAACCTACGTCAAACCTAGTTGTTATGTGTCGTATGCCTTTTATTAAATTTATTTACAAATTCACCCGAAATAACATGATGAGAGTAAAAATTTCAAATTTCTCTATTTATATGTAAAATAGATTTTTTGATCCATTCAAATCCAATGTGAAATTAAATTCATATCCAAATCTTTAATATTGAATAAAAGATGATTTTAACTAGTATTTATAAATGATGAAACCAATAAGACATGATTTAGAAAAAAATTTTTAAATCAATGACTGAATAACACATGATTTTATTTGGATTTCCAAATCCATTAAAATTCTTAAACGAATAAACTTCCCTTAATCTTTATCCACATAAATATTTCATATAATAATCTAAAACCTTAGAAATTATTATCAGTTTTTTTAGTACGAGTAGAATGAAGCAATCTCGGATTTCAAAAAACATGAGTTTCCATTGTGTAAGATTAAAAGATCATGAATCGGATTCTTATGTGCATATGATCCATGCTGAAACTCGATCGTCTTCTCTTCATTTCTTTAGGGATTTTGCCTTATGGTCTTGTTACATATGCTCGATCATAGAGCCGAGAATTGAGAAAAAGGCGATCAGAGTATCCATGGAGATCATGTGCATGTGATCGATGCTCTTAATCCGAGCTAATGGAAATTGATAAGTTTTAAATCTGAGACAATTTTAATATTTTCGTACAACCATACACATTAATATTGATAAATCATAATTTTATCAATAGTAATGTGTATGGTTTAGATTCATTAATCCTATGATATTAAAATCCTATGATAGTTTTTGATTTTATTTTTGTCATATTTTATTTTAAAAGCAAAAGAATATCACATTTTATTGTATATCATGAAATTAAGTGTTTATTTTTAATATTAAATTTTTAATATTTTATTAGATCTTATGTTTTAATTAAATGTTTCATCCTTAAATTTATTAGCTTTTCTATTTTAATATGTTTCCCCATCCATGTTTGAGTCATGCTCTCAACAAATGTTTTTAGTTTTGTTTGTCACGTCAGCTGTACAATGGCACCTAATCAGTTGCACAGTGACACCTAGTCAACAGTAATGACTGACACCGTTAATCTAAACTGTCAAAGTCAACAAAAAAGAGTGAACAAAATGTGGTAATTCCTCGTTTCAAAATTTGCCACGGGATACAACTCTAATTAAAATAAAAATGTGGCTAAAAAATGAGTTCGGAAAACCATGAGTATACAAACTTAACGCATATTTTGCGGGGGATTACACCGGATTTAATTAACTAATGAAAACTACTTTTCGCACACTATAATTAATACTTCCGTCGTCGTTTTTTTGTCAACCACACTATAGTTAAAAAGCTACACTCTAATTGGTCGCCTAAACCAGTAAAAAAGAATTTACTAAAGAAATATCAGAAAAAAACAATTTAGAAGACCAGGCTAAACAGTCGGCCTTAACATTACAAAAACATGAGATACTGAAAAGCATGATGGAAGAGAAATAAACTCGGAGTAAATAAAACTCATATAAGAGATTGGAAAAAGCTGGTCAGTCACCAGAAGACTAAACCATTAAAACTAACTCTGCACAATCTAATTAAAAAACCTCACAATTTACTCTCGTCAAATGGATAGTCTTAATAATCTAAATCAGAGATTCCATCTCAATTGGGTCTTCTCCCATGCAAATTGTTTATTTCTAAAAAGAGAAATAGGATGTCGAAGGCTCTAATTGTAACCCTTTACCCGTCGTTCTATGATAGATTTAAATTTAATCAATAACAATCACACGTGCGGTTGTGAACTTGTCACGTGCGAGAACCAGGTAAGGTTCCACCGATCCGATACGCTCCGCTCCTTTGAGTTTGGGATGAATAAAAATGAAATTACCGCGTCTATTAAAAGCTTTTCTAGGGTTTACAAAATTGGGTCTCTCTCTACTTATCTCTCTCTGTTTCTTCTTCTCCGTCTACGATACGAAACCCAGAGACGCCGGCGGTTTAATAAATCGTCGGATTTTTCTGGATTTTTGTGTGTGTGTGTAGAGAGAGAGAGAGAGAGAGAGAGTAATTAGGGTTTTTGGGTTGTTGCTTCGATGGACGAGGCTTTACTTGACGATATAATACGGCGGCTTTTGGCGACGAGTAACGGAAGGACGGTGAAGCAAGCAAAGATAACTGAGGAGGAGATACGGCAGCTTTGTTTAGCTTCCAAAGAGGTTTTTCTCAGCCAGCCTAATCTCCTTGAGCTTGAGGCTCCTATCAAGATTTGCGGTAAATATTACTGAATCAAGAGTGGGTTTTTGAAAAAAAAAATCATTTTTTTTGATGTGAGGTTTAGGTTTGTAAGTATGTTGTTGGGGAAGCTTAGTTTTGTGAGCTATACACTTACATTGAAATTATTTGAATTTGGCTATGTTTTGTAAGTTAATTGCTCTGTCACATGAAGTAGTGTTTCTTGTTGATTTTTGAGCTGTGGAGAAGTGGCCTGTAACTTTTGTGAGTCTTTGAGAAACCATGTTCGCTTAGCTCTGATGCATAACCTGAAATTATAATCTCTCCTGTCATGTGACTATAAGGAATAGCAGAAATTTTCATTTGATGGCTTATAGTTTTGTTTACTAGTTACTGAATTTGGTTATGATACTTAACTATCCCTACATTCTCCACCATTAAACACTCTCCGCTGCTATGAACTGTATGATTTATAATTGTTAAGTTTATATGTTGATGAACAGGAGATGTTCATGGTCAGTTTCCAGACCTCTTGCGGTTGTTTGAGTATGGTGGCTATCCGCCAGCTGCAAATTACTTGTTCCTCGGGGATTATGTTGATCGTGGTAAGCAGAGCATAGAGACGATATGCCTTCTTCTTGCCTATAAGGTCAAATACAAGTTCAACTTCTTTCTTCTCAGAGGCAATCACGAATGTGCTTCAATCAACCGTGTATATGGATTCTATGATGAATGCAAAAGAAGATATAATGTCCGCTTGTGGAAAACTTTCACTGAGTGTTTCAACTGTCTGCCCGTTTCTGCTCTCATCGATGATAAGATCCTCTGCATGCATGGTGGACTATCGCCTGATATTAAGAGCTTAGATGACATCAAGAGAATTCCTCGTCCTATTGATGTTCCTGATCAGGGAATTCTTTGTGATTTGTTATGGGCTGATCCTGATAGAGAGATTGAAGGCTGGGGGGAGAATGACAGAGGTGTCTCATATACATTTGGGGCTGACAAAGTTGCTGAGTTCCTTCAAACTCATGACCTTGATCTTGTATGCCGAGCTCATCAGGTAAAGCTAAACTACACTAACAAGTTAGTCATTAAGTTCAAATAGAAAATGCTTGTGATGTTTAGGTGATATCAAGTATTTTGGGGGGGTGCTCTAGAATGTATTCCAATGGTTCTCTGTTTGATTCTCTGGATTGGTTTGTTCATATCTGTAAAGATTTGAGAGAGTTAAGAAAGCATTATTTAGTTGTCAAACCCTATCAAATTTATGATTGAATTGCTGGTATTAGGACGCCTGTAGATTCATGGGCAGTCTTGTTAGTGCAACGGTCTGTAGTTTGTTCACCAAATCATTTTTTTCTAACTACTGATTGTGCAGGTCGTAGAAGATGGATACGAGTTCTTTGCAAAGAGACAACTGGTGACAATATTCTCTGCACCCAATTACTGTGGCGAGTTTGACAATGCTGGCGCAATGATGAGTGTTGATGATAGCTTAACATGTTCATTCCAAATCCTTAAAGCATCTGAGAAGAAAGGAAAATTTGGATTCAACAACAATGTCCCTAGACCAGGAACCCCACCTCATAAGGTAAAAAATACTATCTCCCTCGCATAGGTTGATCGATTTTTGCAATATAGATGTTTAGATATCAAGTTGATATGCTAACTTTTTGCAGGGTGGAAAAGGTGGTTAAGTCCTTCATACCAATGTGGGAATCAAGAAAAGAGTGAAGCCGAGAGGTTCGAATTTTTGAAGGCATGGTAGGTGATCGAGGCAACAGTTTGTTTTGTTAGATTGTTTTTTGGTTTGTTTGGTTGAGGCAACAATATGTTTCGTTTGATTGTTTTGTAAAATTGTGGAAAATGTACACAGCATTTTCAACTGAAGAAAGTTGGGTTTATACAGCTTAACCTCTTAGACCACAATGCAAGAATGTCAAGAAACGTTTTGAAAGGTCTCTCAATAAAAGAGAAAAGTACAAAAACAACAGACTTGCGAGTTTAGTTTTCTAATACAAAATCAAAGTATCAGAACGTTCTTTAAGACCACGACGCAAGAATGGAGTGACAAATTTAAGCAAAAGACAAGAGAAACAAATTCAAAAGATTTGTCAGACTTTTTTGACAAAAACCAGAAAAGAGGATTTTAGAAAGATCAATACTCCCACTTCTTGAGCTCCATGCCATCTGGTGGAGTGCTCTCCACTTTCTTAGTCCCAACTTCTTTCCAGTTTGTCGACAGTACCGTCCCATTCGACTCTGCCTGTCACACCCATAAACCACCGAGCAGGCATATCATCAGTCAAAAACAAAGACGAAAGATATCAAACCAATAAACAAAGACCGAAGATTAAATTTGCTCACAAATGATTTGTTCATGGCTCGCCTCATGTCCTCATCCGCACTTGAGTATATATCGCTGAAAAATTTGTTCATAGCTGCATCTCCATCAAGCTTCTCATCCTTCTCCTGCGAAATTCAAAAGTGATAAGCAGAAAGAAAAAAGTGCAGCAAAGCCTCTAGAGTAAAGAGAGGTACCTGTTTCTTCACTTCAGCTTCCAGCTTGTCCCAGTCTTTTGCTGGCTTAGAAGATGGGTACACTGGTCTCTGCGATACAGCTGCATATTAACACGTGAAATTAAATGAGAGAGAGACCACTTTGGCTTTAGTTTTGTTTAACGTTTTACAATTGTGGTTCAGAATAAATAAAGTAAACGTTAAGATGGTATCTACTGAGATGAACCTGATGTGACATTGGGTTTGGGCAGAACACCTTGCCCTTTGCCATATTCAAGGGAGGCCCACGTGATTATATCTGCTTTTGCGAGACGGATCTCAACTTTGGTTGACAATACTTCATATCTGCACTTCTCTGGTATAATCTGAGTAATATCATGAAGAAAGATTTAGTAAAAGTGCCTATGAAAACACCACAAAATTTCATTTGTCAAATAAATATATACCTTCCCGAACAACCTCGGCTGAAGATGATAAGCTTCCTCTCCAGCAACATCAATTACAACACTCAGCTGCACAAAAAAAGTCAATACAGAGTGTGAGATTACAAAGTGAGATAGGTTCATAAGTTCAGTTAAAAGTCATGAATTCATCTGATTGCAGGATACTCACAATCTGCTCACCAAACTCGACAGTTACTTTCTCCTTTGGTATTCCTTTGGCGAAAATTGTCACGACCGCTTCTTCTGGTTTCTGGTAGAACTCGTGTCTGTTGAGCCATCAAGTTATGAGTATATAGTGATTCTCGAATATTAAATAAGAATTAACATTTTTGATAACCAGGACCTAAACATCGGCTTGGCAGGTGTTGCAGGACTTGGAACAGGAGGAGCATCAGCTTCTGTTGCTAGGGGTGTTGTAGAGCTTGAAGGCAAACTCGGTGGCACTGGTTGAACCAAATCTTTCTCTTCTTCTGAACATTGATAGAAAGACTATATTATAAATCTAAACTTAAGTGCACACAAATAATGAAAATCGTTTAGTACTTTTATTCTTAAGCAATAGAGTTTATGTAATATACCTGCAATGCGAAGATTGCATTCATCTATCATCTTCTTAAATTTCGAATCATTAGGTGCAACAGAAGCACCTTTTTCCAGGGCTACTTTAGCAGTACTATACTCTTCTAGCTTCATACAAGCAGTGCTGCAAATACAGAACAGTATCGGAAGATAAAATTATGATTCCAATCAAAATTCAAATATATCATCAAATCGCCATTAAACTTTTAATACAGAGAGCTGATGACAATATCATACCCCTTTCTGAGGTAGGCTTTTGCCAATGTAGGTTCCAACAAAATAGCTTTGTTCGCATCTCCAACAGCTTCTGCTCATTGTAAACCACAAAAAGATCAAATAATCTAGCAGCAATTCAATCGAAATATTGAGGAAGTAGATGCATAAAGTTCTTTATAAGGCACACAACAATTTCACATTTTTTTATACTAAAAGCAGGATCAACCAACACAGTAACTGCTTTAGCAATACAATTACTCAAACCAATTGAGTGGAAACCCTCAAAATAAGTTTTCTTATCCGAATCAAGGTAACAACACATCTCACAAAAACCCCCAAAACTAAACTAAACCGATAACAAAATCAAAATTGATTCCACTATGAACAGATCGAATTAAGCAACGACAAAGCGAAACGACAAAACCCAGAACCCCCAAAAAGCGTCAACGACGCAGTCTAATAAAGTTTCATCCTTTAACGGTGATATTAGGGAAGGAAGAGTATTAATACCAGTGAAGTTATCGAGTTTGATGTAGGCCTGAGCACGATCGGCGAAGAAGGCGGCGCAATTGGGATCCAAGTCAATGGCTTTGGAGTATAAGTCAACAGCAACATCGAAGTCATCATCAAGAAAAGCTTCTTTAGCTTTCTCCGCCAATTCCTTAGCCATTGAATCTGATCAGAGGATTTGAGAGAATACGCACAAGACAGATTGAGAGAGATTTATAGAGAGAAAGAGACCGATCCTATTCCTCTACCCTTTTTTGTGTTTGAGCTTTGTCCTATGAGTTAGAACGTTTTAATACCTCTATTAGGTCATATAACCCCAAAAAAATAAAAAAAAATAAAGTAAATTAGACTTTCTTTTTAATACATTAAAATTGAATCGTGATAAATCCAGATTTTTTTTTAACTAATATACTAGTTGACAAGAGATAATACTGATAAAAAACGGAAAGAAAAATAATAGTAAATAGGAGTACCACAATACTTTTATAACAAATACGAATGCGATTTATGTCAAAACATTAATTAGATTATGATATATTTTAATAATATATACTATATGTAAAATAATTATTTGAAATTTTTTTCCTTAGGATTAAACTTTTTTCAAAATTACTTATTTATTTGGATTAGTTTGTTATACATAATAGTAGAATTTTGGAAAGAAAGGTCAATGTTGAGAGGAGAATGATTTTTTTTTTAAGAAAAAAATCTTTACAATTATATAACCAATTATCTTTCCCCTATTGGTCATTGATATGTATTATACCAAAATACTAGATAGAAAATTAGATTAGATAGCTATACCAAATCTAATTTACTTAACTAGATCATTGAATAAATTACTCTAACACATAAAATGTTTTCTTAAATGTCTATTTTCTACACAATAAAATGATACAATATATATATATATATATATATATATATATATATATATACTAGATTAGGCCCCGCGTATACGCGGGATTATAATTTAATATTTTAAAATTTATAAAAAAATCTGAATAGAAAATCTGAAAAATAGAATTAAATCACCCGTAAAAATAATTATATAATAAAATATTGAAAACGTCTATACGAAATCATTTACCAATATAAAATCTAACAAAGTTACAATTATTTTTTTATTTTGATTATATATAGGTTGATTTATTTATATTTGAATAATATTTATTTATTTTTAATCATATTGAATTTGTTTTTTCAAATCGACATAAAAAATATTTAATGTTGTCATTCTGAATTTCTTTGCTCAATATCTTTTTAAAAATAGACATTTTCTGAAAAATATAAGAAAAATCAACCAAAATTAGAGAAAATATTATTTTTTTATCATAAAAATATATAAATCAACTATTTTTACGACAATCTCATAAGAATAAATTAAACTAATTTTTTCTTAAGAATATAATAAAAACAAACCAAAATTAGAAGAACAATTAATAATCATAAACTATATAAATATATTTTTTACGACTAATTCATAATAATAAATTAAAATATTTTTTTAAAAAATAAAAAGAATATAAATTTTACCAATAGAATGAAGTTGAAGGTATGATGGTTTTGAAGACATGATGGTTTTGAAGAAAAGTGTTTTGTTTGTTAAGAAAACATAAAACTACTTATTTCTTTATATAGAGTTCAATATTTACAATTTTTTTTTAGGATTAGAAATTTTCTTAATTATGGAAGTTAATTATTTGTATAATTTAATTTATAGAATAAGATTAGTAATTTGTATAATTTCCTTATAGAATTTCTATTTTCTAAAAATGGTAGTTAATTATTTTTTTTGTATAGTTTCTTTATACTAATTTTTGACATTTTTTCAACTTTGACACATGTCGAAATCTTGAATTTAATAACATGACACGTGTCACCATCGTATGAGTTACTAACTTTTGAAAACCCTCTTTTATATAATAAGATATATAAAATATTCTTTGGTAATTTTGAATTAATCCTAATCTAAAATTAATTTATTATTCAACTTTATTAAACAATACAAGTTTAAGAACATCTTTTTCCTTTCTAAAATTTTCAATTATTTTGCCTAAACTACATTTTAATGTTATGAATTCATCAAAATATACAGGTTGTTGGTGTATCAGAACTGATTTTTTTGTTCACCAGTGGATCATACGAGTTAAAATTCTCATAAAATTCAAAATATCAAATATATTTGAAAAGTTCTTCACTTCATTGTTGTGGATGAAATGGTCTATTCTTACTTATATTTTTTTTTTAAGATAAAATTTAAAATTCAAAATTCAAATTTTAATTCTTAGAATTATGCAATTATTGATCTATTTCGTTTTTTTTTTTCCAATTTTAGGATCAAAAGATTGATGCTCTAACAGATGAGGCATTCATTGACCGTTACTTTGAAAGAGTTAAGAGTTATTGAAACCACTTGGATAAGATTAGCGAACATTACCGTGGTTCATTACCACTATATTCTTAATAAATTTACTTAATTAAAAAATTTTCATTTAGGTTTAAAAAACTAAAAAAATATTCGTATAAAAGTTAAATTACTAAAACAATTCACAAAATTTTGTTAATATCCTAAAAATTTATTTTCCTTAGTTCAGATAAAGTTTATTTATTATTGATTTATTGCTTTTTAAAATATTTTGACTATATTGTAAGATAATTATATAAGGATTAGGAAATTTAAAGAAATTAAAAATTTATATTTCTACCAAAAACAAAATACGGAAAAGTAGTATTGTGATAAAATATTTTTTTTAAATCGTCAGATGCCTTACCAAGACTTATATATATATAATGAATAAATTAAAATTTATTGAAAATTTATGAAGTATTAACTATTCTGTAGAGATAATTGTAGTGTATAGTTTCTTTATCTTCCATTTATAATAGATTTAAATATGTCAAGATAATAACATAAAAAAATATTCAATCCTATATATTAAAAGAAAAATATAAGGAAAAAAAAAGTACAGAATGCTCACATTCATCTTCAGAATTGTTGATTACCAGTCTACCCTTAATGAATTTACATATATAATTTTTTTGCCATTTAGATTAAAAAAAAATATTTATCCAAATAAAATTTAATTTACTACAAAAATATATATTCTAAAAATTTAAATAAATTAAGAAAAAAAGTTCTAAAATTTAAAAATAATCTTAAAAATTGTTTTTTTTTTGAAAAAATTAAGGGCGAATTGTTAAAACTAGACCAAAAATTGAGTTTGAATGCAAAACTAGATCCCAAATTGAAACAAATGCAAAACTAGACCTTTGGAGTATGGAAATTACATTAATCCCCTTATTTGAAAAAAAAAAACAGAAACTGCAATTACAGTTCTAACCTCTGCGCGGCGTAGACTTCTTGAACAAAGTCTCACAGTAGACTTTGTTCATGACATCCATGAAGTCTGAACCGTAATTAAACCTTAGATTTAAATTAAGAAAATAATAAAAAATATTTTCAATGCAATTTCTTCTAAAGAAAATAAGATTATCTAAAATATGAACTTTATAAATTAAATTTCTGAAACTTTCATAAATTTTAAGCATGTAAGGTTGATTATGTTCTAAAATACCATAAACAGTTGGAGACTTCGACCATGAAGTCTGGAACCGTAATTAAATGTGAAATTTTAATAAAAAAATGATAAAAAAATATTTCGATAAAAATTTTTGAAAGATAAATTATTTTAAATCAAATCGAATAGGTTTACATTTTTTTTTCATAAAACTAAGCTACTTGATGTAAACCATGTGAGGCATATAGGTTAGAGGTTGTCAATGGGTAAGAATTCATGCATATATCTTTAGGGTTAGACTTAGTTTGATATGTTTTTGATATAAAATAGCGATCCTTCGTATAGTTGTTAGATTTTGAATATATAATACTATTTTGATGTCAAATGTTAGTATTTGTTAACAAAGAGTGAAATAAATATTTGAATTTTAGAGTTTAGGGCTTACAGACTTCTCGAGTTTCGGGTGAAGTCTCACGGTAGACTTCGCGTGTGAAGTCTGTAAGATTTTGTTATCGTAGACTTCTTTGTAGAAGTCTGAAATTCAAACGAATGCAAAATTTTGAAATGTTTCGCGGAAAATTTTGGGGGAAAAA
>SMJT01000034.1:1653220-1772544 GCA_004349715.1 Crucihimalaya himalaica | reverse complement strand
CTTCACCGTCGAAGTCTGCTACAAGGGATCTAGTTTTGCAATTGACCGTTAGTTCTGACTTTGTACAAAGACTTCTCCTGTGAAGTCTGCAAAGAAAAGCGGTTAGTTTTGCAATTGACCGGAATGAAGACTTTATCGAGACTTCATATGAGAAGTCTGCTTGAAAAAGGGTTAGTTTTGCATTTGACCGAAATTCTGAAACATTGACTATTGGTAGACTTCTCGTATGAAGTCTACAACCATCGGTAACTCTGGAATTTAAAAAAATAATTTTTTGGACAATTGCAAAAGTAACCCTTTTTCTACATAGACTTCTCAGACGAAGTCTCATGTAAAAGTCAAACTCTTGTTAATTGCAAAACTATACCCTACTTTATGGGTAGACTTCGCCCGAAGAAGTCTCTGAAGGCAAAAAAGACTTCATCGAGGAAGTCTAATTACGTAATAGACTTCACAAGCACAGTCCATTACCAAAAAGACTTCCTAGATGAAGTCTACTTAAAAATTCAAAACTATGGTCAATTGCAAAACTAGACCCCAAACTGGTATAGACTTCCGTGACGAAGTCTCCTTTGTAGCAGACTTCGCCTGTGAAGTCTCGTCAAAAAGTTAAAATCTGGTCAATTGAAAATTAGACCGTGCTTCAGACTTCACATGGGCGAAGTCTGCTTCAGATAGTAAAGCAGACTTCATCGAAGAAGTCTACTAAGAGACTTCGCCTGTGAAGTCTCTAATGATAATCTCAGTAAAAATGCAATTTTAGCCTATTTGTAATTAATTATTTTTTTTATTGTCCATGTCTATTACGTATGACTTGATTTGATGTTTTAGAAATTTGAACTATTTTAATCGCATAATTATTTTTATATCTTTTCTTAACTTATTAGGGTTGTTTAGGTATAAACTTTAGACTTCACAGAGGATGTCTGTGCATAGACTTCCGGCTTGGATGATAGTGTCCGCACCACGAATCTTAAATGAAAATTAGATACTTAGAAAGGATCCATTTGATCTAAAATTTTTTAGAGCCGTAAATTCAGATATTAATAATAACTGAACCGTTGAAGAAAAAAAAAATAATACGTAATAATAATTACTAACCTAATAGTAAACTGTCAAGTATCCTAAAAATTTGCATAACTCTCCAAAATGTGAACTAAGGCCAAAGATTAATATAGAAGACAGTGATTTACTTTAAGGTACTGCTCATTTGGAGTAACCGTAACAGGGAACATCATTAAATTATAAATTCAATCATAAGAAAGAGACTAAGTACTTGAGGTCATGGTAGTTAAAGCCCTTGATTGGTAGCTGCTGACGTGCATGGGTGAGTTTCCCAACATCCGATTACCTATGGAAAGAAAGAAGAGTTATTTATACCAATCGCTTTATTGAAAAGTGTTTAAAAATGACAGATGAAGAGAAAAAGACGTGAGGTCTATACAAGCAATACCATTAGGGTATAGGCTATTCATTTTTATTGAAGCTGGCATTTTGCTCACCATTCAAATATTCTAACGGGTTTACTACAAAGACACAGAAACAGAAGAAATTTCTAGGTGTTAACAGCCACACATTCGCAAGAGGACATACGATCAAAAACAAAAACCAAACCCAATATTCAAAACGAGAGAAAGATTGAGTCTCTTCTTTCCGCCAATATTCATCAAATTCCATCCATCAATCAGTATTTGCTGGTAGTGAGATGAGATCAGGAACGTAGTCACCTTATGGGGAAAAGAAAGGAGAAGTCATCCATAAAAAAATGCGGTGAAGTCTAAACACCGTTTTTTGTTTTCAAAGGAGAACTTCAGACTTCATCGTGGTTCAATCGTGAAGTCTGAGACCCAAAAAGTCAATTGCAAAACTAACCCCCAGTTGACTATTGAGACTTCACCCATGAAGTCTGCCTTCTGGAAAATCGGAGAAAATGAAGCAAAAATTACCAAGATTCGGTTTGAGCTTGTGTTTAGCTTCTTAAACGGCCAAGAACTGATCACGCCACCAATACCCCAAGCAACCCAAGCGTTATTATGCTCGAATCTTAGTAAATCGCATGATATATGGATGGTAAATATTGAAAACGATATTATAGAGTTAAATGGTTGAAATGAGAGAGGAGATCGACAAAAATAGAGCTTTTAACTCAGTTTTAGAGCATTAACATCACTTAATTCGGTTGTTTGAAGCATTGAGAGCTCAATTTTGATTGGTAAGGGTGGTTGGGAACTATTGAAGAAGATGGCATTTTCGTTATTACGTGAGAATCTTTGGGATATTGTTTTTCAAACCTAACTACCAGACTTCACAATTGAAGTCTGCGCTAGGTATTTTTATGAAAAAAAGAAGCTGGGAATGGTATATTAAGGCATTTTGAAAAGAAAAAGAAGAGGGTATAGTTTTGGAATTGACTTCAAATAAGGGTCTAGTTTAGCAAGAAGCATATTCAAATAAAAGTTAAATTACTATAAATAAAAAATGTTTTTTTAAAATTTAAATATATTAAGAGAGAAAAATTATTAGAAAAAATTTAAAAAATAGAAAATATTCGAGTAAAAGTTCAAATATTTTGAATAAATAATTTTAAAAGATATGAATATAATAAGAGGAGAAATACTATTTAAACAATCAAAAAGGTTAAATTACTCAAAAAAAATTTTAAATCAAAAATTTTATACTCAAAAATAATAGAAAATAACAAAAAAAAATATTTAGATTGTTATCTTACAATTTTGCAGAGGTAAAGTTTGCTAATTTTGTTTCTTTAAATTTTATTTAATAACTTATATAAAACGGAGGCTATATGTATTTTAAACTTTTAAAAATATATTTTAAATGCCTATTTTCTATCAAAGAAAATGTTACGATATATATAAAAGTTTTTTATAAAAAAATTAAAGTTTTCAGAAGCAAATATGTTATATTCAGGTACTATTTGTTTCTCATTATGTACTTATTGACTTCATATATTTAAATATTTTGTCATATTGTTTTAAAACAAATATTAAAAATGAATAAAAGTTGAATTATTATAAAAAAATAATTTTCTAAAATTTAAATATACTAAGAGAAAAATATTAATCTTTATAATATTTATTTTAAAAAAAGAAATCAAAAAATTGAATTACTCTTTAAAAATTTATAATTTTCTTAAAAATTTAAAAAGTTGAATTACTTTTTTAAAATTTTCTTAAAGAACGAGTAAAGTTTAAATTGTTTTTTGAAAAAATATTTTTTGAATTTCAAAGTTTACAGTTTAAATTTTTTAAATATTATTTTTTGAAACTTTTAAATATATTAAGATAAAAAATAACTAATATAAAATATACATATGTACTAAAAAAATTCAAAAATTTAAATTACTCTAACACATAATAATGTTTTCAAAATTATCTTTTATAAAAAATGATACAATATATCTGAAACATTTTTTGATAATTTTGAATGAATTCTGATCCAAATTAAGTTATTATTCAACTCTGTATAAATTTTATTTAACAATACAAGTGTTAAGAACATCTTTTTTTGCTAAATTCTTCAAACATTTTGCTCAAATTACATTTTAATGTTATCAGAAACGATTCATCAAAAGATACACGTTGTTGGTGTATCAGAACTAAATTTTTTTGTTCACAAGTGGCTGATACGAGTCAAAATTTTCAGGAAAATTCAAAATATCAAATATGTTTGAAAAGTTTTTTCACCCTATCGTTTGTAAATGAAAAGGTTTTATTATTATTTATTATGAAATTATTGATTTGTTTTCGTTTTTTCCTATCAGGATCAAAAGATTGATGCTCTAATAAATGATGCATTCATCGGTCGTGACTCTGAAAGAGCTATTAAAACTATTTTCTTTTATAGAAAATAGGCATTTAAAAAATATTTTTAAAAGTTTAAACATAAGTTGAAACTAAAAATAAAAATTCATTATGAGAAAGATAATACAAGATACTTATATTGTTACCTTTGATCTTACACTATCTCCATCAATAAATATTTTAGCGCTGACAAGTGATAAACACGTTTTTCATTTACCACAACATGTGATACTTTTTTCCAAGTATCTTTTACAACAAATATATATATTTCAGATGCTATGTAATTAATTTATGGACAATTACAAATAAAGGAGTTCTAAAATAGTTTTGTCCATCTATACTTTAATTTCTAAATTGTCATTTTTTACTGAACTACCCTTATATAAAATTTTTCACAATTTTAAGAGAAAAAACCAATAAAACATTTGATTGACAAGTATGAAGAAGATTTAGTGAAGACATTTTTTTGATTTGGTTGCATATAAGTACGTTTTTAGTTCTTTCGAAAAGTGTAGAATTCGTTTTCTAAAATTTTGGTTTGTTCTAAAATATTTAGAATACGTATTCTACGCATTGTACATGTTCTGAAAATTTTAGAACATTTATTTGTTCTGAAATGTTTAGAATACATGTTCTACGAAATTTAAAACTCGTGTTCTACAAATACTCTATGTTCTACGAAATTTATAATATGTATTCCGAAGTATAGAAGACGTATTCTACGGATTTTAGAATATGTCTTCTGAAAAAAATTTAGATTTCCTTTAAAATAATAACTGAATCTACAAACAAAGAAACAAAATATATTTTATGGAAAATTGAATACATGATTAAAATTACGTATTAATTTTTTTGATTATGTTCTAAAAATTTTAGAATACGTTTTCTAATTACTTTTGAAAAATGATAATATCAAAATCAATTATGACCTAAAATTTAGTTGATTTGGCTTGAGTTCTTCTCCTATTTATTTCTTTTAAACCTAGATAATTATTTTTTGTTATAATATCTATATAAATCATTTATTTTGGAAAAATTAAATTTAAATTAATCATATATATTTTTCTGTTTTTATTTGTCGAACTTTTTCTTTAATATGAATTTTAATTTTAATTATTGATTAATCTTAAACATAGTTATTTAATTATTAATATTGTAAAATGTTGAATTAATTTATCATTATCATAATTGTTTGTGTTAAATTCATCATCATCTAAAATTTGAATAAATATCAAAAATATTTTCATTTTTCTATTTTTCTTTTTAATATGAAATTAATTTTAATATTAATATTTGTTAAAAAAAAGATTAATTAAATTATGATGTAAATGTTCAATTAGAGGTTTTGGGTTTAGAGGTTTATCTAGAATCCTCTTTTTCTTTTAGAGGTTTAAGGTTAATTTTAAATTTAATTTTCTGTAGAATTGTGGACATAATTAAGTTTTCATTATTATAAAACATACTTAACCAAACTTATCAAGATAGGTCATAAAAGGACAAACTGATCTAAAAATATCATTTATTTCCAATTGTCCCATTAATTTATAAAAGATAGAAGTGTTGAAAATGTTTAAGTATTGAATTAATAAACTCAACCAAATTCGAAGTGTAATTGGAGAGTTATAAAATTTAATAAACTCAACGTAACTCCATATATTGACGAGAAATATGTTAACTCTATGAAGTAAGAAAAAAAAATAAGTGAATGGAAATCAAGGGAAGAAAGATGTAACGAGTGAATGAGTAAAAGATTAAACGACACATGTCATTTATTTGTTTGACCTTGTGACACAAAGATGAAGAGTCTTGGCTAACTTTTTTTTTGTTAACCACACAATTAATAAAAAGTCACAACTTGATTGGTCGCTCAATTTGGTGGAAAAGAGTTGATAAACGATATATCAGAAAAAACAATCTAGAGGTGTAGACTAAACAATCTTGGCCAACTTTTATATATAAGTTTCGTTTGAGTTGTCATCCTCATTTGAGTCTTCATTATCTTTAATCACCTAAAATCAAGAGATAGGACTATATGATAAATCCATAAAACCAACACTAAATATATATTTATTTCTTGACCTAAATAGGAAGATAGTGTCACTATAAATAGCATTGGGCATTCGAGTACCCGAATCCGAATGGATATGTACTTTTCAGATATCGGGTAATTCGGGTAGTGGAGTGTAGACCCGATCGGATATTTAAGAAATCATATTTGGGTTCGGTTCGGGTTATATTCGGGTTCAGATCAGTTTCTAATTTTTTTTTCAGACCCGAAAAAAACCAAAAAATTTTGGGTTCAGTTCCAGACTTCCGTTTAGGGTATTTGTATCCATAAGTAACCAAATAACTCGAAAAACCTATTATACTTGAATTTACACTTACAAAACATGCATAATAGGGTATAAATATATTTGGGTATCGGGTAAGTCATTTATATTTAGTAACCGTTGTGTATTTTTAGATTGTAATAGGGTATATTTAGTAACTGTTCAGGTAATTCGGGTATATTTAGTAATCGTTGTGTATTTAGGTTGTAATTTGGTATAGTAATTCGAGTATATTTAGTAATTGTTCAGGTAATACCCGAACTAAACCGATATCTGAATTCAAAATATATCTGAATTCGGGTATTTTTTGGATCAAACCCGAACTGAATCCAAAAGTTTCGGGTATTTCGGTTCGGGTTTTCGATTTTGGTTTTTATGCCCAGGGTGAGTAAATATAATAAGAAACCTTGCCTAACAAACTTAATAAGACAAAATTAATGATCTTTACTAGGTCTGGACGTTCGAGTATTCGGATCGGATATTGTGGGTTTGGGTGATTCGGGTAAAGTGTTATAGGATCCGAATGGGTATATATATATAATTTTGGGTCAATTTCGGATTACTTCGGATATTAAACTAGACATCTGAAAAATACCCGAAAATATTTTGGGTATGAGTAATACCCTACCGAACTTATCCGAAACATCCCTTTCCGACAGAATTCTAACGATTTTTCTTATTGGAAATAGCCTTTGTTCTTGTAGTGGAAGTTAGATTAATAAGTCACTCACTACAAAGAATCTCATGATGTTCTAAGAGTAAATTACCAAGTTATTTTACCATTGCAATGAATCTCATCAATCCGAGATTTAGTTCGCTTTTAAAAATATCATCGTCAAGAGTGACATACTATGGAGATAGTTTAAAATTTCCATGTATCCTCACTCCTAGGTTCCTTTGGTTATTATATCCCTCCAAAATGAATTTCATACCTCCTCACATGGATGGTATTTATTTATAAGGATAACTAGAAATAAAGAACTATTTTAGATCAATTTGTTCATCTATTACAAATTTATTATAATAAGAACTCAATTATGTACTCAATTTTAAATTTTATAAAATCTAGAAACAACTATTAGAGTCTTAAAAAATAATATAATTTCTCATTTATTTTGGAGAATCATTTCAGAGGTGGACAAGGCTAGTTTACCATGGTTGGTTTGGTATCTCTGGAAAGCTCGGAATGACAAATTTTATGAAAACGTCGATCAAGATCCACGGGAAGTGGTAATGGTAGCAGAAAGAGAAGCCCAATCATGGTTGATAGGTCAAAGTGAGAAGATATCGGAATGCCAGAAACCTGAACTTTTGATACCGAGAGAGGATAGTAATCATGGGTACAGATGTTTCATTGACAGTTCCTGGAAAAGGAGTGACGTTTTCTTAGGTATAAGATGGTATTGTATACATCCCAACGGTGCACCGACAACGATGGGCGCGACCATTCTCCGACGAAGTCTCTCGCCCCTGCATATTGAAGTGGAAACACTAGTTTGGGCGATGAAGTGTATGACTAAAGATAATAGGAGGCTTGTTGAATTCATGACAGATTGTGCGGACTTGGTGAAGATGGTGTCTTCTCCAAAAAAATGGCCGGCCTTCGCGATCTACTTGGATGAAATCGAACATGATATGAGAATTTTCTCTTCTTTCTCGATTACTTTAATTTCTCGCAGATATAATGATAAAGCGGATAAATTGGTACGAAATATTCGTGTTTTTCCGTGATACATGTCATTTGTAAACAATATTCCTTTGGATTAGCTTATTTGAGTCATTCCAATATAGTATATTGGTGTTGTCAAAAAAAAAAAAAAAAAGCCAAAATGGTATAAACCCTTTTTCTCTCTCTCCATCTCTCCTTCGTTTACTTCGCCGGTGGCTTCTCCGCCGATCTCCTCCTTCTTCTCCTTTTTCGTTTTTCTTTCAATTTCTCTCCTCTTCTCGCCATTCTCTTCGACCTTTGAAATCCGTCCTCTCCTTGTCGCCGGTTACAACATCTCCATCTCTACCTTTGAAATAAACCCTAGCATATTTGTAATCTAAGGTACTCGATGATTCTCCTTTCCTATTGTAATTTTAATGAAATTATATGTTTAAGCTTGTATATACAGCCCTATAATTGTTTTGGATAGTTAGAATTTTAGATTGGATTTGATATGAATTCCCGGTTTTTAGATTTTTGAGTATGATTTTAATGGTGCTTTAAGACTTTTGAAACTTTGTCAGTGTATTTGATTACAATCTTAAGCTATCTGATACGAGTATTTGTATATGTGTTTGTGTGTTGATTAAGGCAACACAAGAGTCGATCATTTTAGTTTGCAAAACAGAGAACTCTTAATAGCGCACGAGCACTAATGCTTATGTTTGCCCTTCTACTTGGGATTTTAAACTCAGTAGCTCGTACATTCATTTGACCTCCTTTGCTACTCTTGTTTCCATGTTGGATGATTAGTGGATACATGTGTTGTGTTTTGATGCCTTTTCTATTCTAAATTACTTATTGTCATTGATGATCTCTTGGCTGCTCTGTTTTTCTTTTTATCTCTTGGTTGCTCTGTTTTTCTCAACCCAAGACGTCATGTACTTTTTCGAGGCTCCTGATGGTACGTGGATGTCATGCGGGCCTAAACAACCTGGTGCCATTGGATTTAGCGGCAAAAGGGCTCGCTTAAAAGGTAAACGTCAAAAGTATGAATTTGTTGTCAAACTCGTAGTCTCTTAGCATGAGAATGCATTTGCATAGCATTTGGTCGTGGAAGCTGTTTTAGTGATGATGGTCATTCATTTGTTTTGAATCGAAACACAACAGATTATTCCGCCGCCTATCTCGAGAACGGATTTTGATAAGGTACTAGCTAGACAGCGACCGACAGTGAGCAAGTCTGACCTTGAGGTCCATGAGAGATTCACAAAGGAGTTTGGACTTTGGAGAGGAGCATTGATCAAATGGCTGGGCATTATTAGTGGCAGAGAAAATCTCGAGTACCCGGTTATGTATGTACTAAGAGAACAATTCTCTTGTTTAATCTTATCATTGATTTTATTTTTCTAATTTTGTAAATTATTTCTGACATGATTGTTTCCAGATGCTCGAGTCAGAGTCCACTATACGTCATTACAACCTGTAGCATTCCACACTAGCTAATGTTATTCTGGGCGGTGATAAGAAAATTACAACACACCCATCCAAAAATTGATTACATCCAACAGTCAAAAGGAAGAGTAAAAACCAAAACTCACACAGAAAGAGAAGTTCTCTCACCTTCAAAGAGTTTAGGAAGCCAAATAGGGGAACCTATTGTCACATAGGAGTGCACTAAAGCACCTTTGCAAACACTTTGAGCTATAAGAGAAGCACCTTTGTTTGCTTTTGATTTCTCTAAAATTACTCTCCAGTCTTGAAACTTATCTAATCTCAAAAGCAGTTCTGAAAGCTGGTGGACATAAGATGGCCAAGTTTTTGGCCTTGAAATAACCCCAAACAATTCAACAGATTCAAAAGCAAAACTGATTTATTGGGTCGGTGACTATGCATACTTTCCAAGGCCCAATGTAAGTTTTGAAAGTTTGCCTCCTCCCTCTTCAATGTATCTTCGAAAGCTAGCAACTCCACCCTTTTCATCTCTAAGTACCCATGCTCCTCCAGACATCTTGCCATTTCTATGGCCAGAGTTTGCTATATTGCATTTTAGCCAACCAGTTGGAGAAGCTCTCCATAAATAGCCCATATCAGTATTCCCTTTTTCCTCTGCACTCTCAGATGCTTTGATCACCTGTTGAGATAAATCCCAATATTCAGCATCCACTCTGCTTTTGCAACTATCTCCTCCGAATCAAACATTTTGGCTTTAAAACAGAAATAATTCCTATTCTTCCACAGTCTCCACATGATCCATGGAAAAAATCTTCTTATCTCCACTGGGATCACTGTAGATCTTGCTATTTTTTACATATAATGCAAATTAGAGTGAACATAATCTTTATCAAAACCTTCCTGAGGAGTAGGAAAGTTTGACAGGACCCACACCTGCCTGGCCAAAGAACAAGTGAATAGCACATGATTTACTGCCTCTCCTTCTTGGCCACAGATCTGACATTTAGAATCCAATTTAATACCTCTTCTTGAAATCAAATCTACCACTGGTAATGCATCACTTGTTGCCCTCCAAAGAAAAGCTTTAATCTTTAGAACAGTAAGCAAAGACCATATTTGATTTTTCAAACCATTCAGAGAGGGTTGCATCAATGCTTCCTGATTAAGCTCCGGATTTTTAAATGTACTAAACAACCAATAGGCAGACTTGACCGTGTATTCTCCACTTTTAGTGTGATCCTTTGTTTGAAACCGGTTTCTGCTTTGTTATGCTTCTGATGTCATTGGGGAAAAATAAAGTCTTCATTAATTCATGATTCCAGGATCTTGTAGATGCATTAATCAAATCTGAAACTCGCAGTTCCCAATCAAAGAGGCATTGCTTCCTAAACGGAGCTCTCCACCCATTATCATAAACCCATGGGTCCATCCATACACGTATAGACTTACCATTTCCAACCCTCTTTTTTAAACCCTTCATTAGAAGATCTCTTCCATGAATGATGCTTCTCCAACCGTATGATGTTTTTTCTGATGTGATCATGGACAGCAGCACTAAGGACATGGAGCTGGAACTAGATGGAGCTGAACTTGTAGCTGAGGATGAACTAGAAGTTGTGGACGTGGAGGAAACTTTACTTGTACCAGAAGAACCAATGACTCGTTCTAGAGCCAAGAAGTTCAACAAAGCACTAGGAGGACTACTTAACCACATTTGGGAGAAATCAGATTTCTTGGACCAGGATGGAGAAGGTGTCATTCAAACCTCTTTGGTTTTGATACAGGTCCAAGACAATCAATAAATGGGCAAGTGATCCATTTGTGCTCTTTTTCCCTCGTCTTTGGTTTTGTCCCAATGGTTTTTCCAAAAAGAGTTTTTTAATGAGGCATTTGGATTACTTTCAAATCACCCATTTTGTTGATTCCAGTCCATCCCTAAAGGAGAATTTGAATTCTAGAAGGGGAAGAGTTATTTTTCAAGTTCAAACTCTTTTTTAATTTTGTTTGTTTCCAAGGCAGTCTTGGGTGTGTTTCCAAGACATGTCTTCTTCTTCTTCCTTTATAATTTTGTGGCTCCCTTTGTAAACACTCATCTATCTTTTTATCAAAAACTCTTTCAAGTTAGATCATTATTGGTGTGTAATATCCAGCAAACAATTTCGATTTCTTTGGTGTGTAATATCCTGAAAATCGATCTAGGTAAATCAGAAGTCATTCCGCAGCTTTTGTGTGACCATTCAATCCACATCCCTTGTCTTTGAAACTTCATGGTTTCATAGCAGCAAGGCCTATTCCCTTTCCTCAACTTTAAGAGTGCCGATCTTAGGAGAATCTCATAAGTTTCCAACTGAAGCTTTAATGAAACCCTCCTCATCCCAATATCTACTCTTCATGAATTGAGTAAATAAGTTGTTAGGCTATTGTAGAATTCTCCATGCCTGTTTGGCCAATAAGGTTTGAATGAAACCCTCCAATCTCTGAACCCCATGCCTTCATTCTGTTTGGAAAGGCACATCTTTTCCAACTAATCCAATGGATCTTCCTGCTATGTTCAACTGCATTCCACCAAAAGTCAGACATAGCACTAGTGAGGTTAGCTACTGTAGTCTTAGTCAATTTAAAACAAAACATGGCATAAGCTGGCATTGCCGTTGCCACTACTTTTAAGTAAAACCTCTTTACCCCCTAATGACAGAGATCTAGCAAACCAACCAGATAGTCTAGACTTAAGTCTATCTTAATCCAATAACTGCACCTTTGGATCCACTAAAACATTTCAGTAAGCCTAGATAAGTGTCAACTCCTCCTTCAGCAAAAATACCAAACGGATTTTGTACTGCCATCATTGTTCCCTTCTCCACTTTTGCCCCAAAAGTAATTGACGACTTCATCAAGTTTGTTCTCTTCCAAATAGCATCACCATAAGTCTTCAAAATATCTTTCAAGACCCCACATGATCTTTTTGAGCCTTGCACAGGAAAAGACCGTCATCTGCAAAAAGAAGATGGTGGATGACTGGACCTTCCTCAGAAAACTGAATCCCATTAAGAGTACCATTCCTCTGAGCGTTGTCCAACATATGAGTGAGTCCTTCAGTGCATAACACAAACAGAAAAAGGAGAGAAAGGGTCTCCCTACCTCAACCTTCTCTTTGGTGTAATCATTCCATTAGGCACATCATTCATTAACACTGTATATGTTACTGTGGTCACACATGACATAATCCATTGAACCCACTAATCGCAAGAGTTTTCGGGCTCTTGTGCACAATTAAACCTATTGTGCTCTAATACCTCAATCCTAAAGGTATGTCGTATGCAGCACTTAAGGTATCGAATCCACAGGGAAGGGAAGATAACACACTAAGAATACAGGAAACTAATCGAGCTAAACAGTTTATGTTTTTGGGTTTTTATGTTGTAACTAAAAGTAAATAAACAAGAAACTAAATATACGATGATTAAATAAGCGAATAAGAAACAAGAAAACTAAACAACTTAAGGAAAAGACATCAAAATAGCAAGAAACATAAAACACAATTGTAAATTCAAATAAAACAAGCAATGCAAAGCAAACTAACGACTTAAGCGGTTGATTTCAAATGCTAAAAGAATGGACGGTTGGAATGGCAAACGATAAAGAATGAATGATGCTTCAATAAATGACAAATTCAACAAATGATTATGCTTCAACTTATGACATGAATCACTTAACTAGATTAGTCCACTCCCGTGGTACTAATCCTTTTGCAAACCGATTTGGTTAGCTAGACTTCCGAATGCAACAAAACGATTAGCAAACAATGAACACTAATTCATATTTGTCATCAAATCTTCCTTAAAACTCAACTCCCGTTGGTTAAGGAATAGAAACGCACACATAGATAGGTCAGATCGGTTCTCAACACCTTCCGGGTGAGAATCGATCATAAATCTAGAAAACTCTCTTTCGAAGCTCATTTCTAGCTTTAAGAACAATCTATATGTGAAGATAAACAATAATCAAACACTAAACATCACAAATCAAGCATCAAACATCCTAAATCTACCAAACCAACCATCCAAAAGAGATCTACTCACACATGCTCAAATCAAGAAAATAAACCGAACAAATGATAGAAATTGAAGACATAATTGAGATTATATAAAAATATTTGACAAATCTTCAATACATAAGAGTAGATCTAAGTTTTAAAAGCTTAAAAACATGGAAACTTGAGAGAAAATGAAGCAGAAGAGTTTTTTGTTGCAGTCTGAGTGCGTCCCCTAGTTGTTGCATGATTTTTGGCTTTTATGTGTGAGTGGGTTCGCAAGTGAGAAAGCAAAGAAAAAGTCAAAATGCTTCCAAAAATCGGTCTATGACCGATTTTCACGACCGGATTCGGGCATGTAAATCGACCGTGGGTCGATTTTTGCTCTAGATGTGTTCTTCAGCCAAATCGCCGATCGGTCATGGGAATCGACCATGGGTCGATTTATGCTCTAAATGTGTTCTTCAGCCAAATCGCCGATCGGTCATGGGAATCGACCATGGGTCGATTTATGCTCTAGAAATCGAGCATGAAATTCGGTACTGGCCCGTTTTTCTGACTTTCTTCTTAGCATTCGTCCATCGACGACTCCGCTCCCCATCAAAGTTCTGCAAACCTTAAATAAACACGAAAACTCAATAGAATATGCTACAAACATCTTATATTATACAAAACACAATTAGAACATTTGAAATGCTCAATTATATAATAAACTCTTAAATATTATACATATGCTATAAAATCACTAATATATACATATAAAAGTATGAAAATATTGTACAAAATAGCGATAATTTACAGGGATATCACCCACTTCTGACAAAAGCCTAGAACCACCAGTAGTGCCTCTAGATACTTCCACTATAATATATCATATACTTTAGACATATCCGACTTAATGGCCATAAATCCTTGGAGATAGTTTGGTGAGTCCTCAACCCATGGACTAACTCATGTGCTATCAAAATGTTGTCAGATATCAACCTCTCCTCTACAAATTTTGATTGGTTTAGAGAAACTAACCTTTGCAGTAAAGGCTGAAGTCTTCTGATGAGAATCTTAGAGATGATTTTATACAAAACTGAACACAAGCTTATTGGCCTAAGATATGTCATATGCTCCGGATTTTTAATTTTTGGCAGAAGACAAAGCTGTGTATAGTTCCATTCCTGGGAACTTACCACTCTCAAAGAAATCTTGAATCTCTACTGTCACTTAATCCCCAATAATTCCCCAATATTTTTGAAAAAAGAAACTAGTGAACCTGTCTGCATCTGGGGCACTAGTAGCTTTTATGGCAAAAACAGCATCTTTCACCTCATCCTTAGAGACACTCTTGCAAAGATCTGTATTCATATCCTCTGTTACTCTTGGCTGCAAATCCTGAAAAAAAGCTCCTCAAAAGATCTTGGATTGGATGAAGTGAACAAATCTTGAAAATAGGCCACTGCTACCTCCCCTTTAGAAGCCTCTGATTTCTGCTCATTGCCATTGATATCAAAAAGTCTGTCCACCCTCTTCTTCTTTCTATTGTTTTTTACTGAAGCATGAAAAAACTCCGTGTTTTTATCACCTTCTTTAAACATTTATCTCTTGATTTTTGTTTCCAGAATTCTTCTTCCTCCTTATAAGCTTGACACAAGTCCTTTTTTAAACCCCTCAGCCTCCAAGTATTAGGAAAATGACTTGATTGCTCAGACTCCAACCTCTCCTGTAAGTGAGAAATCTGAGACAAAGAGTTCGTGTTATTCTCCTTTTTCCACATACTCAAAATTTTTCTACAAGTTCTCAACTTATCAGAAATAAACTCGTTTCTTCTTCTATGATCTGAGTTCCATGCATGAAAGATAGCTTCTTTAACAAAAAGTTTATTGAAAAACCTCTTATCAAAACTGAAATTACCTCTGTAAGATTCTTTGACAGTAGACAACTTCACCTACAGGCCTATGGTCAGAACCCCTTTTCTCTAGAAAAGTTTGGTTAGGAAATGTTCTAAAACATTCCTTATTCCCCAAGCATCTGTCTAGTTTACTCTGAATCCACACATCTTACCTCATTCCTCCCCAAGTGAACCTATTACCATAACTAACCAATTCTTCCATCTGACATCCTGATATCATATCTCTAAAAGGTATAAAAGTAGACTCCCTTCTTCTAGGACCTCCAAACTTTTCACCATTGTTCAAAATCTCATTGAAGTCCCCCATCATACACAAACATTCCTTCCTGTTAATGCCAATTCTGGTCAACCTTTCCTAGATTTTTGCTCTTTCACTCACCATTGGATCTCCATACACACAAGAAATAAAATACTCGACTGCTCTAAACTGTACATGAAAATCCATCAGGTTTTTATCAAAAAACTTCATATCCATTACTTCCATCTCCATTACTTCCATCTCCATTCTGTTACCTGCTTGAAATGATGCATCCATCAATTTGCAGCTTGACATTTCCTTGACCTGAAATTTATTTGTAGCAGACTTACTATCATACCCAAAAACTATCCCTTTGCCTTTGGTAACATCTGATGAGACTGAAGGAAGAGGTTCTAATCTGAGGATTGATTTTGATCCTAAGGGATCATTAGCTAAGGCTGCTAATGAACTCTTGATCTTTTCTGCCTTGACTAACTTGTCCCCACCTTCTGTTCCCCTCATATACTTCCTCATTTCTTCCAAGACTTCTTTTGCCATTCTCTGCTTGCATGTGATGGGATCTAAACCCACCTGATCCTCTTCCATAACTTTAAACAAAGCATCTGATTCAGTGAACAGAGTAGGCGTACTAGCCTCTTTCTTCTTCTTCTTCTGTTTTTGTAGCTAGATTTTGTCTTTCAGTTCATGAGTAAGGCTTTGGCAAGTGAAACATCTCTTTTGGATTCTCTCAAAATCGTAAAGAATTGTGATATATCATGGTTTTTACCCGTTTTTAACCATGATATAAGTCCTTTTATTGAGTCTTTTGAGTATTTTTAGAGTCTTTCAGAGTTTTTTCAGGAATTAGGCATGACTGGAACTAAATTGGATTTATCAAAGTTTCTGGAGCATTTCGGAGCTAAAGCAGTTCGGGAGCCGATATGAAGCCTAGTATCGACCGACACCACAATGTGTCGATCGACACCGACATTTGGAAGAAACGTAACTCATCATTCCTTTATCGATTGATACCATTTATGGTATCGGTCGATACCGATAGCCAAGAAAGAGAACATGTAATCCTCAACAAGTTCAAAGAAGAAACATAAGATTTCTTTATTCGCGATTTAACCCAAGACGTGTTTTTAGCTTTATAATTAGGTTTTTCAGCCACCTTGAGAAAACAACTAAGACTTGGAGATAGAGATTTTGCAATAGAGTTTTGGGAGAAGAACCTTGAACCCTCTTTGTATTCTTACTCTATTTTACTTTATGAAATCTATTTTATTCATGATGTTTGTTTCATTTACCATGTCTGAGTAGATTCCTTGTTAGGTTTAGGGTTATTCAAAGGTATTTGATGAATTATTAGATTGAATTGAATTGTTAGGAAAATTTATAGAGTTCTTCACCTAGACTTGTGATTACTGCTTATTCTAGCTTCGCGACCTAGAATCTGATATTAGGTTGATTTATTAGCACGAAAGTGTGATTAATTTCCTGAACTAGTGTTTGGTGAGCAAAAGATCTATTCGCAAAGAAATTTGGTTTAGGATTTTGTGAACAATTGAACATGATCATTAATGCTTTTTGAATTCATAGGATTTGCAAAAAAATTTGGAATTCTAGGTTTAGACATAGATAATCTTCGTAGCGACGGTTGGTTGATTTTACATTTGTGTTTCAAATTCAAGAACGGTGCTTATTATATTCCTGACATTCTATTTGATTTGAAATTCTGATTTACTTGCGAATTCTCCTAGGCTTAGCGCTTTCCTCTTATTGATCTTACTACTTATTTTTAATCGTTTTGCTGTTTTCAATTACATTTATTTTACTTAGCTTGATTCATATTCTGAAATTTATTGAGTGATACTCTTGAGTCTTTGTGGTTCGACCCCTAATATACTACAACTACTGCTTAGGTACTTTTAGGGTATTATATTTGAGCATATCAAATTGTCACTGGACCTCCCTTAAAATTCACCACTTTCGATCGACGCAAAGGCTTTGATACGTCAAACTTAACTTTTCCCCTAACAAAATCATTGAATTGAGATTTTTCAGGGTCAAAAGAAACCTATAGTACCTGACCAATAATTTCTCCCAAAGCTGTAATAGCTTGAGTGGTATAGCGGTTCACCGGGATGTTCCTTATCTGAACCCACACATGAATGAATTGAAGAAAATCCTCCGGCAGCGACTTTACCCATCGATCTAGAGAAATCGTCCACTCGTTGAAAGTAGGGGTGGGCGTTCAGTTCTTCAGTTCAGTTCGAATCGGTTCTTTCGGTTCTCGGTTCTTTCAGTTCTTGGAATTTAGTATCCATATAGGAACCGGGATAAATTTTGGTTCGGATCGGTTCGATTCTTTTCGGGTTCGGTTCGGTCTGGATACTTGAGATTAGAACCATTATAGAACTGAAAAACGGTTTCAATCGAGTTTGGTTATGATTGGTTAACTTTGTAACCAAAATTACCCGAATTAACCAAAAAAGTGTATGGTACCCGCACATAAAACAATTAAACCAATACACCAATCAACATCCAACGACCAATTTGTTGAGATTATAACATACAAAAAACACAAAGTTTAGGGTTTCCAAATTGAGTAATTAGTATAACAAAGACTTTAAAGGATTAGATCTGGTTGAATTCTTCGAATACAAAGAGATTTTCACGGGGAGGAAAGTTAGGAAGAGTTCGCGGGAAAGAGAAGTGATGAACCGTCACTTAAAGAACGTGAAAAGTGTATAAAGTATAGTTGGAAAGTGTATAAGGGATTAACTACTAAGTGTAACTTGCTAAGGTTTCATCGGTTCTATATGGGTACTATTCGGTTCTCGTTTCGGTTCGGGTTCGGTTCCGATTCTTCGGGTATTGAATTTTAAGATCCATTCAAGTATTTTAGAAAATTCGGTTCAATTCGGTTCAAGTTTTTTTTGGTTCGGTTCGGTTCGATTTTTGGGTTCCAGGATATTTTGCCCACCCTAGTTGAAAGTATGAACCCTTTTTTCCAGATATGTTAATGTTGAAAGATAAACTGAAACTTTTCTTGAGATAAAGCCACACCTCTTACCCTATTGTAGAGCTGTCACTTCCTCAGCAGATCTTTGACTAAACTGGATATATTCTGACAATCCGGGTTTAATATCCTACCCACTACACTCCAAACATTTCTCTCACTTGAGCAGAATTCAGGTATATCAAAAGGGACTTCCTTTTTGAAAGTATGAACCCTTTTTCCAGAATTTTTTCCATATCTTGTTAATGTTGAAAGATAAACTGAAACTTTTCTTGAGATAAAGCCACACCTCTTACCCTATTGTAGAGCTATCACTTCCTCAGCAGATCTTTGACTAAACTGGATATATTCTGACAATCCGGGTTTAATATCCTACCCACTATACTTCAAACATTTCTCTCACTTGAGCAGAATTCAGGTAGGTCCGGCATATCAAAAGGGACACGAGCGGAAGGGGCGACCGAAAGCAGACTCGGGTCTGGATCAAAGTGTAGCCGCGAAGGATGAGTGCCAATGGAGGTGAGAGCACGGTTGGGGAGCTGCACAAAGGGCTCTCCATCTATCGTAGGTAGGCACCAGCGGCGAGTGGCCTTCAACCAACGCATATGCTGCATGTGCTGCTCATCCATGAGCGAGCGAGTAGTGACGATCGAGCAAGCTGATGTGGAAATGCCAAAGTGCTCGAAGATAAGAGTGAGGAGGCTGCCAACTGACTCAGTCTTCCGTGCTGTGGCGTAGTTGCGACCAGAGAAGAGCTTGGTCTTCAGAGAGACCAGATGATGCGCAAAGATAGCGCCAATGTTGACCGCGAGGTTCAATTCGGGCCACTCAAATCTATCCTCAGGGATTATGTCACCAATTTCCTTGTACATCAATATCAGCTCTTAGATCCTCAACTTGTTCGGCTCCATCTTGCAGAGGAGAGTGGTGCTCAGAATGCGGGTAATGCATCGCAGAGTTGGGTGGCGGATATCGATCTGGGTAGAGGTCTTGGAGCTGTAGGCGCCAAGACCAATGTGTCGCTAAAAGTTCTGTAGATCCTGAAACTGGGAAGGGAGAGCTATCTGCTGAGGATAAGGGTCGAACCCGTAGATAGCGCAGAGATCAGGAATAGGCAGCCTTTAGCGAACCCCTCTGATCATGAAAGTCAACGTGCCCTCTGAAGCAGTGCGGTGGACCTCATCTCTATAGTACACTCGAGCGGTGGCCAGGAACTGACGAACGAGGTCTGGGTACAGATCATACTGCCGTGAGTAGAGAGTGCCCAGTCCAATCTTCTCGAGCATGGAAGAAAGATCACCGTCGATGCCTAGACGACGCATGGTGTGAGGATCGATGAAGTGCGTAGGCAGGATGACAACTCGCAACCACTCATTGTAAAACAGAGTGTCGTAGTCGTCCCACTCCTCAACTATTGGCCTATAAACGCATGCCTCACTCTCTGTCTCCTCCTTAGGCAGGCCTGCCCAATCGCGTTGAGGAATGATCCTCTTCCCCTCCAACTTAGGCCAGGGAGGCCGAGTAACAGGTACAGGGGAAGAAGGAGATGGTGGACGTCGCGGCGCATGCCACAGATTACTGATGTGAGTGTCGATGAAGCTCTGACGACATGTGTCCTCTGTGAAACCGCCCTTCAAAACTCTGTAGCTTGGCGTGGGGGATTGGAACCGGAAGCATCATCCTATCGTGCCTTCTTGCGGGGAGCCATCTGAGAAAATTCAGAATGAAAACAGAAGTTAGAATGGCTCGTACGTCAAATGAGTGCAGGCATCGATCGATACCTCGAAGATTAGGCACAAAGTTCTGACAGATTGTATCGCAAAACCCATTCTGTTATAGGTCGGGTATCGATCGATGCTCGAGACAAAATCGCAAAGTTCATCACATATATCACCCAGTTTCCAATCAATCACCCTAAATTCGAATCCCTAAATCTACTCCACCCCTATCATATCCATTCTCATCCTAATGTGTCAATTTCATTCACCTATAGCTAATGATGACAAGAAACAGACCCAAAGCTTCACAACAAAGGAGGCTCCAAATCGAATCTGCCAACACATCTAAAAAGATGAA
This sequence comes from Crucihimalaya himalaica, assembly GCA_004349715.1. Taxonomy (NCBI): domain Eukaryota; kingdom Viridiplantae; phylum Streptophyta; class Magnoliopsida; order Brassicales; family Brassicaceae; genus Crucihimalaya; species Crucihimalaya himalaica. The sequence goes on along the minus strand of SMJT01000034.1, from coordinate 1,752,021 downwards.
ATCGAGTACATTACCTGGTAGATCGAAGGTATGATGAATGGAATGACAATGTACTCAAAAATCTGAGTGGAATAGGGTTTGAAATCGAAGAAAATGATGAAGAATCGAAAAAGTGTGAGAGGATGAGAGAAGCAAGGGGCGGCGTCGAGCGATAAGAGAGATTGAGAGATTTAGCAAAAGACCCGAGGGTTTTATAGAAAAATTTACTTGGGTGCTGGGTGTCGATCGATGATGTAAGTGGCATCGATCGATGCTCAGCGTTTAGCACAACTCCCTTTAGGCCAATGGTATCGATCGATACAAAGGGGTATCGATCGATGCTCATCGACTGGACCTGGTTTCACGTGAAAACACAACACAAAAACAAAACTTAAAAAAATCAAAATAAAGACTATGTACAGACTCACCAGTGGGTTGCCTCCCACCAAGCGCTTGTTTAATGTCATTAGCTTGACACAGAGAACAGTCAGGCAGCGGGTAGCTCAGCCAGAGGCACAATGTGCGAATCTGGAATGGTGGCTTTCGCCCAATAGTGTTTCACCCTCTGTCCATTGACAGTGAACTCCTTGCCTTCGGCACTCAGCAAAACTACAGCACCATGAGGGCGGACCTCTTTGATCGTGAAGGGACCTGACTAATGAGAACGCAATTTCCCAGGAAACAATTGTAAGCGAGAGTTGTACAGAAGTACCTGGTCATTTGGTTCAAAGTGTCGGGAAAGGATCTTCTTGTCATGATAGGCTTTGGTCCTTTGCTTGTACAGCTTGGAATTCTCATAGGCGGAGTGTCGGATCTCATCTAACTCATTCAACTGAACCAATCGCCTTTGTGCAGCAGACTTGATGTCGAAATTCAACAGTTTTGTAGCCCAGGTTGCTTTATGCTCTATCTCAACAGGAAGATGGCATGCCTTTCCATACAGCAAATGGAACGGTGTTGTACCGAGTGACGTCTTGAACGCTGTTCTGTAGGCCCAAAGAGTGTCGTCCAGTTTTAGCGCCCAATCATTCCGTGTAGCACCAACTGTCTTCTCCAGGATCTCTTTGATCTGTCTGTTGGAGACCTCTACTTGTCCACTGGTCTGAGGATGATATGGCGTGGCAACGCGGTGGTGTACACCATATTTCCTCAGCAGCTTCTCGAAGATCTTGTTGATGAAGTGAGTACCCCCATCACTGATGACAACTCTGGGTACTCCAAATCGTGGGAAGATGATAGTCTTGAACAGTTTCAGGACCACGACAGAATCATTGGTAGGACTAGCAATTGCCTCTACCCACTTAGAGACATAGTCGACGGCGACTAAGATGTAGCGGTTCTGTCTCGATGGGGGGAATGGTCCCATGAAGTTAATACCCCAACAATCAAAGACCTCAACCTCCAGGATGAAATTCTGAGGCATCTCATGACGCTTGCTGGTCTTCCCTCTTCTCTGACATATATCACAGCGGGAAATGAAAGTGTGAGCATCCTTAAACATCGTAGGCCACCAGAAACCGGCTTGTAGAACCTTAGAGACCGTCTTGAATGTAGCAAAGTGCCCAGCATACTCAGAACCATGGCAGTGAAAAAGGATTTCCGGCACCTCAGATTCAGCTATACACCTTCTATAAATCCCATCAGAACAGTGCTTGTACAAATATGGCTCATCCCAGAAGTAGCGTCTTACATCTCTCATGAACTTCTTCTTCACATACTTCTTTAGGTGCATTGGTTCTAGATCAGCAGCAAGGTAATTGGCGATGTCGGCATACCAAGGCTCAGCAGGAGAAGTGACTGCCAAAGATTCCTCAAATTCAAAGTGATATGTAGACGAATCGGCGATGGAAGGTCTTTGGTATCGATCGATACAGTGAGGGTATCGATCGATGCTGGAATCGTGAACTGAAGGCAACAACGCGTAAGGGTATCGATCGATGCTTGTCTTCTTCAGCGACAGAATTGAAGCAGAACCAGTCTCAATGAAGTATATCTTCTCCTCAGGCAAAGAATCATCAATAGGAACTTCTTCACTGACTTTCAAACGTGAGAGATGATCTGCAACTCCATTCTCTACTCCTTTCTTGTCTTTGATTTCTATGTCAAAACCTTGGAGCAGCAGAACCCATCGACATAATCGAGGCTTCATATCCTTATTCTGCAGCAGATACCTAAGAGCAGCATGGTCAGTGTGCACAATCACCTTACTTCCTATCAAATAGGAACGAAACTTCTCAAATGAAAACACGACAGCAAGCAATTCCTTCTCAGTAGTGTTGTAGTTTCTTTGGGCGTCATCCAGCGTTCGGCTGGCATAATAGATCACATGCAGCTTCTTGTCCTTCCTCTGTCCCAAAACAGATCCAACTGCATAGTCACTTGCATCACACATGACCTCAAAAGGAAGGCTCCAATCTCGTGGTTGCACAATAGGAGCAGAAACCAATGCCTTCTTGATCATCTCAAACGTAGCAAGACATTCTGGTGTAAAATCAAATGTGACATCCTTGCACAGCAGAGCAGTAAGCGGGCGGGCTAGCTTGGAGAAATCTTGAATGAACCTGCGATAGAACCTGGCATGGCCAAGGAAACTCCGAATATCCTTCACTGATGTAGGCGGCAGGAAGCTCGTCATGACCTGAATCTTTGCCTTATCAACCTCAATCCCAGCTTTAGAGACCTTATGTCCCAGAACGATGCCGTCTTGGACCATATTGGACCATAAAGTGGCACTTCTCCCAGTTCAGAACTAGGTGCTTCTCCTGACAACGCTGAAGTACCTTGCACAAATTATCTAGACATCCCTTAAACGAAGACCCACAAACAGAAAAGTCATCCATAAATACCTCCATGAATTCCTCGATCATATCTGAGAAGATGGACATCATGCATCTCTGAAATATAGATGGAGCATTGCACTACCTAAATGGCATTCTCCTGTAGGCAAATGTGCCGTAGGGACAAGTGAAAGTCGTCTTCTCCTGATCATCCGGATATATCGGGATCTGGAAGAAGCCTGAGTAGCCATCCAAGAAGCAATAGTAAGGATGACTAGCCAGTCTCTCCAGTATCTGATCAATGACGGGCAATGGGAAGTGATCTTTCCTTGTCGCAGCGTTCAGCTTTTTGTAGTCTATACACATCCGATGCCCAGTGATTGTTCTCGTCGGAACCAGCTCATCGTTCTCATTCTTAACCACTGTGAATCCTCCCTTCTTAGGAACAACGTGAACCGGACTAACCCAACTGCTGTCAGAAATGGCATAGATGACTCCTGCTTCCAGCAGCTTCAAGATCTCTTTCTTAACCACTTCCTTCAGATTCGGGTTAAGTCGCCTCTGATGCTCTATTGAAGCCTTCGACTCGTCCTCCAGATGAATCCGATGCATGCACAGATCTGGTGAGATACCTGAAATATCATCAAGAGAATAGTCGAGAGCTTTGCGATACTTGAGCAGCTTGCTCAGCAGTAAGGCGACCTCTGCGTTGTTCAAAGAAGAATTGACAATCACATGATAAGTAGAGTTAGGGCCAAGGAAAACGTACCTCAGGCTAGCTGGGAGTGGCTTTAGATCAAGCTTAGGAGCTTTCGCTTCACTCCAATCAGGCAAAGAAACGGGCCTGGTGCGAGAGACTTGCAGCTCTTCTGGACGAAGGGGTTGGTATCGATCAATACCTCATGTGGTATCGATCGATGCCTCTGGTTGGTTGTCAAGAATCGTCGCATAAGCAGCAGCAACCTCCGTGGGAACTCTCTCCGTCTCAGCCGAGCAAACCAAAGCTCTCTCCAAGGGATTCTCAGGATGCAATCTCAGGAAGTACTCATCTGATAGGTCACCGAAGGTGTCAATGAAGAAAGTCTGACCATCGATGGTTGGTTTCTTCATCATCTTTTCCATATTGAACGTCATGACCAGATCACCAATGTTGAGAGATATCTGCCCATTCTTGCAATCGATTAGGGCTCCAGCTGTAGCTAAGAACGGTCTGCCCAATATCAATGGATCTCTCGGTTCAGCATCATACTCAAAGACGATGAAATCGGTTGGAACTAAGCAGTTCCCAATGGTGATCGGAACATCCTCAAGTAAACCTTCAGGGAATTGGATTGATCGATCAGCAAGGATCAAGGAGATCCTTGTTGGTGTGAAGTCTGTAATCCCCATTCTCTTAGCCACTGAATACGGCATAAGGTTCACACTCGAACCAAGATCGCAAAGAGAACGTTCAAACCTCTCCGTGAAGATTGTGCAGTCTAAGATAAAACTACCAGGGTCTGGTAATTTCTGTGGAATCTTGTTGAGAAGAATCGCACTGCACTCGTGGGTAACTCTCAGTACTCCCTCCTCAAGGTTCACATTACTCGAACCCATCCTTTTGATATACCTTCTGAAGGCTGGTGCAGTCTTGAGAGCATCGACGAACGGGAGTTCTACCACTATCTTCTCTAACATCGCTCTGCACCTAGCCTCTTCTGTTTCTTTCTTCAACTTGCAGGGGGTCGAGGGAAAAGAACCTTTGGTACATACACACTGCCGACATGACCTGTTGTCTGCTTCTGGTCGGCCCTTGGAGGGGTATCGATCGATACAGAGGGAGTATCGATCGATGCTTTGTTTTTTCAACCGATTCTGTAGAAATTTGAACAGGCAACGATCAAGGAAGGGTGGTATCCATCGATACTGGATGAGTATCGATCGATGCTGGGGAATTTTCAAGAAACTGATCGTCGTCATCGTCATCTCCAGCGAGATTGATGAGTTGCTGAGGCGAGTAAGCCTTCTTCTGCTTCGGAGCAACCTCTCTTCCACTTCTCAACGTGATAGCATGAACCTGTTCCCTCGGATTCACTGTCTTTCCCGGTAGGAAACCATCTTGTCTCTTCACAGTCTCTGCCGTCTGAGCAATCTGGGTTTCCAACTTCTTATGATGGATGTTCAAAGCCTCAATTTTCCCATTCAGATCAGTGTATTATGCGTCCATCTTCCCGTTGAAGTCAACGGTCATCTTCTGCTGCCCCTCAAGAATCTGTTCAAGCATAGTCTCGACTTTGCTTTCCTGAGTTTTGGGAGGTGGTGTCTGATAGGACGAAATCCCATAAGTGCGAGTGTACCCACTGCTCTGAAATGGCTTATGAGCTCCGAAATTCGCAGGCTTGAAATCAAGTTTGAACCCACCTCTCTGAGAATTGTTAGTGAAGCCGCGGTTGTATGAATTCTGAAACCCATTACCACCTATGTAGTTAACATCCTCTGCTTCACCTTCTTCGATGTTCTCAACTTTCTCAGCAAACTGCACTGCCTTCTGCTGCTTACCCAATAAAAGATTGTGAACTGAATCCAGCTTCGCATGTACCTCAGCTATCTGTGAACCATCAGCACTACCATTCTGCTTCTTCCTCTCAAAATCAGCATTCTTAGTGTTGTTGCTAGAAGCCAGATTCTCAATCAACACATAAGCGTCCTCGGGATACCTGGTGTTGAAGTTACCATTGCTTGCAGCGTCAAAAGCCATCTGATACCTCCAATCGATCCCTCTAAAGAAGATACCCAACAACTGAACCTGCGAGAAATCATGGTGAGGGTAGTCCCTCTGATTAGATCGAAATCGAACCCAGGCGGCCTTGAATGCCTCAGTCGCTCCCTGAGAAAACTGGGAAATCTTGTTCCTGAGCTCCTCTGATCTCGCATCATCATAGAAATTGTTCAAAAAAGCAGTCTTGGTCTCCTCCCAAGTGGTCAAAGAACCTTGAGGCAACTGCTTCAGCCAGTAAGCTGCATCTCCACTAAGAGAGTAGGGGAAGAGCTTACAGAAGAGAAAGTCATTGGACACTCCATTCTATTTGATACTGGTGACCAAGTCCTCGTATCAAGAGTGTAGTAGGCAGGCTTTAGCTCAAAGTCGTTTCTCTGGAAGGTCGGTATACGAATAGCAGATCGGTTTGCATAGAACTGATCTGGTTTGTTGTACTCCCCAAGCATTCTGGCACGATTACCCTGAGCATTCCCAACATTCCCACGCACAACTGGTGGGATAACCACATTAGCAACCGGTGCAGGGGCAATAATGTTACCTTCTGCATCAATTCTCTGTCCCTGCGAGTCACACAGGTGACCCTCCTGATCTCTCAAAACCCCAGCCTCATCACGAGCAAGCACAATCGGATTGTTCATCTCTGCTTGTTTCTTCTGCTTTCTGATTGTACGCTCTAATTCAGCTAGTTCTTCGTTAGATAGGTTGATCAACTGCTTGTTCTTGCTTCCTCTGGTCTCTCGATGTTGCATACACCTGAAACACAAAGGCAAAACGCGTAAGTGACGAAAGTAACAACGAGTATCGATCGATGCTAGAGGGTATCGATTGATGCTCAACACTTAGTCGAAATTCTAAACCGTAATCTAATGATGAAATTAGAGTCCCCGGCAACGGCACCAAAATTTGATATGCTCAAATCTAATACCCTAAAGTATCTAAGGAGTCGTTATAGTATTCTAGGGGTCAATCCATAAGGACTCAAGATGACACTCAATAGATTCAGGAATATGAATTAAGCTAAGCATAATAGATGAAATTAAAAACAGCAAAACAATTAAAACAAGTAGTAATTCAGTGGAGGAAAACGCTAGGCGTAGAGAAACTTGCAGGCAAATCAGAATTATCAAATCAAATCAATTGTCATGAATAAATTAAGCTCTGCTTTCAAACTTAAAACACAGGTGTAAAGTAAACCAACTTTCGTTGCGAAAACTATATATGCCTAAACCTAGAATTCCAAATTTCTTTGCAAATTCTATGAGTTAAAACAAGCATTAAAGTTCGAGTTCAATTGTTCACAAAATCCCTAAACCAAATTTCTTTGCGAATAGGGCTTTTGCTCACCAAACACTAGATCAGGCGATCAATCACACTTTCGTGCTAATCAAACAACCTAACATCAGATTCTAGTTCGCGAGGCTAGAATTAGCATTAATCTCAAGTCTAGGTAAAAAACTCTATAGATAATTCTCTAACAATTTATCCAGATCTAATAATTCATCAAATACCTTTAAGCAACCCTAATCCTAACAGGGAATCTACTCAGACATGGTGAATGCAATAAACATCATGAATAAAATAGATATCATATAAAATAATGAAATAGAGTAAGAATACAAAGAGGTTCTAGAATTCTTCTGCAAAAACTCAATTGCAGAAAACTCTATCTCCAGAAAATCACAAGGTATATTTTTTTTGGAGGCTGCAAAACCTAATTAAATAGCTAATCAAGCGTTTTGGAGTTATCTCGAAAAATAAAGAAAACTTCTGGATAATCTTGGGTTTGTTTCGCGTTCTGGTCACTGGCATCGACCGATGTTGTAAGTGGTATCGATCGATGTCAGGTTCTTTGGTCGTGGTTCTCCCAAACTAATGGTGTCGATCGATGCTCCTCAGTGTCGATCGATGCTGAGCTTGTTCCCGAACGGCTTCAACTCCAGATTGCTTCAAAAGCTTCCAAATTCTCCAATTAGCTCCATATGCGCCTATAACTCGACAAGAACCTGAAAGACTCTAAAACTAAAGAAAAGACTCAACAAAAAGGACTTATATCATGACTAAAAACGGGTAAAAACTATGATATATCAGAGTGTGTTTTCATGCAAGCCATAGCTCGGCTTTTTTTATCTTCGTGCAAGGTTTTCCTTGGCTAATGGAGGGGCTCCGGCGAGGTTATCTCAACGATAAACTTGTTTCTCAAAGCATATTATGGCGCAAGGCGCAAGCCGTCTCTTGACTTATCATGTATATGCTTGAACCGAAAATCAGAGTTTGACAGATAATATGTATGCAAGACAAGCTTGCTCTACTAAGGTGCGAACGTGGTGTCGGCTTACCTTGTGGGTGCTTCAAGATCGGCACGAGCGTGCAAGCCAGAGCCCGGCTTATATTGCTTGGCCGTCTATCAGTTATTGCGAGATGGACCCGGCTTCAATCTTTTAAGTGTAAGTTTTACCTTACTTAACTAAAGACATGGGTTATTTCGATAGAAACAGAGTTTTTAAGTCTAGTCAACGAGCACCACCACATTCATGCGATTGAACGCGTATTAAATCGTACACCTGGCCAGAGAGACGATGTAAAAATAGCGAGAGCTAAGTTTGTCAAATGTTTCGAGCAAACTAATTTTTTTTAAAGTACAGTTGTGCCTCGTGATAGGCTGCCTACGTACCCTATGCAGGGATCAAGCCGACCGTAGTTCATATGGCAAAAGAGAGGCTCGTTGGCTGAGGTTTGCTTGTTTTTTTTTCTTTTTTTCTTTTTTTTTGTGGTTGGACCGGTGTTCAGTAGATTCGACATCTTGGAGTCAGAACATTATCCTCTTTTAGCTCATCCCTTGCACTCTTAGGTTCGTCATCTCGCATTTCCTCAGATTGACGGTCACATGTGCTTGATTCGAACTGGTCAAGACTGACGCTTACGTCGCCCTTCTTATTCTTCAAGAGAAGTAAGGTTTGTAAGGTCAGACATTGGTCCGTTGAGTGGCCAGAGCGTTTATGGAAATCGCAATATAATTTAGAGTTCTTTATTTTGTCGTTGCGATAATATTTGTTCCACCTCTGTTGAGGCTGAGTGTCCGATGACTTGGTAAGTCGACATCTTCTTCCCGAAGGTTCCCTTGTAGTCTCTGTTGTAGTGTTGACGGGGTTCGTGATTCTCCTCCTTTGCCTTCTCTTTCGTGGTGACTGCTTTGGGAACTGTGTGACGTTTTGCTTGGGTTGCCTAGTCTTCCTTGTGTTGTTGGTTGATTGAGCATTAGATCTTCGCAGAAACGCGACTCATGCCATACGGCGTTTTGTAGTGCGGTGAAGGCAGCTTCATCGGGTCACGCTGGAAATGACGGCTTTGAAGCGTTCGATGAAGGTCCGTAGGGGCTCCTTGGCGCCTTGGGTCATGGTCCACAGATCGGTGTTCGTTGCTCCCTTTTCAATGTACATCGAGTAATGCTTCAAGAACGCCTTAGACAGTTGGTTGTAGTTATTGATTGAGTTGGCTTTAAGTTGGGAGAACCAGCTTAGAGCGGTGCCACTCAGATGTTCCACGAATAGTTGACAACTACCTGCGTCTTCCTCTTCTGGAGAGAAATGCGCACATCCTATGGTGTAGTTGAAAGTCATCAGGAATTGTGTAGGATCGGATTTTCCTTCATAGCTCGGCAGCTTCACTTTGCTGGTATGTTTAACTCAGACGTCAGATATGCGTCAGGTGAAGGGTGACCGCCGTGTCTCTTCTAATACCTTCTCCAATTCTGGTGTCGAGCTGATTGTGTGATGCATCTTGGAGGTCATATCGCGGAGCGTCGTCTCCATCTGTTCGAGCTCGTGATCGCGCATATTGGCGGGGCGATCTTCTTTCGGCTGACTTCTTGGTGCGCATTTGTTGATTGGTCCGACTATGATTGAAGTTCTTCGTGGGTCATCTCCGGGTTTGGTGCTAAGTTGCCTCGTGCTTCGGCCTCCAAAGGTTTAACGTCGGGCTTCAGAGGCTTTCTGAGCTGCTGCAATGGCATCGAGTCTCTCGTTTGTCTTCGCCTCCTGTCGGTCGAGCCGATCGAGGATTGTCCCCATCAAACCATCAAGGCTAGCTCTGCTGTCAGCAACTTCGTTGGTTCCTGTGTTCAGGTCTGGCCTTGCTCCACGAGGTGCTGCCGGATTAGGGGGAGCCGGAAAGTCGGTGCAAGTTGGGACTTCAGCGAGATTGGGCGTCGGCGACGGATGGCTTACCGGAGGTCAGCAGGAGCCGGAGGGTTGGCAGGGTCAGCAAGGTCGGCCAGCGCGTCAGCGGATGGTAGTGACTCGACGTGGTTGACCTCGGGTTCGCTCGAAGTCTCGATCTCGTCGTCGCGGAGCTCATTGAATGTTGGTTCCATCGTTAGATCCGGTTGAAAAGAAGAAATACTTCGAACATTCCCCACAAACGGCGCCAATTGTTTGTGCTACGACTCAAACAATAAATAAATAAAATAAAGGGGTGGACGAAGCAATCTCTTTTATTAGATCTTAGCGAGGGTTCACGTTTTACATCGAGCTATTTGTCAGAAAAAACTTAAATGTGAGAAAATGTAATTTTGTAGAGAAAATAACTTGACAGAAATTCTCAGAGAAAAATGAGCTCCTCTTCTCAATGGAGACCCCTTGTATTTATAGGGAGAACTGTCCTAGGGTTTTTTTCTCGCGCAAATTCCTCTTTTGTTTTGTTTTTGACAGGCCGGACCAGATTTATAGGTCATTTGGTTTGTTAAATTGAGAAAATGGAATGGGCTTTAGCCCATGTCCATCAGTTTGGAGTACGCGAGCATGGGTGGCATAACCTTATACGTGGTGATGTTTTTTTATGTTACACTTCCTGACCACTATTCGTATCTATAAACAACATGAACTTCCTTTACCTAGTAAACAAACGTTCTTTTCTGTCATTCTTGTGACGACCATTTACTACATCACCTTCCACTACCCAACTGTGGATGTCTTGATTTACACCTACTCCACGTTCACTTTCGGATTTGCCATGTTCCAGCTTAATTCTCCCATGCAACTACACCACGTACAATGGACCTTGCTCGTTTGACTTTATATCGGTTGTTCCGGACGCATCTTTGGTGATCTTTGTATCACACATTCATGTCCACTTGTGGGTTCTTTTATGCGGATTTATCTCTGTTTATCATTAATGGATTTTATATTTAGGTTTCTTTTCATTTCATTTATACTACCAATTATTTTGTACTTGGGAAATTAAATTTATATTTCCATGTTTCATTTATAAAATTTGTCTAATAATGCAAAATACCAACTTCTCTAGATTAGTAATTGTAAAAATCCCGTAAAAGATTATACACAGCCAACACCAGTATGTTAAGATACCAAATTAAAACATCCTTTTAAAGTATATTTTATAACACAAAGGATTACATACAGAGTGTAACTAATTAAAATCAAAATTCAGATAATTATATCAATAAATAAATAAATTAATACAAATCTCGAATAGCCACGTAGGAAATTACTAATTACTGTAATTATTTCCCGATCAATAATCTATCTATTTGCCGTGATCACCAATACGACGTCGTTGATCACTTCCTTCTCATCTTCCTTGTTCTCTCACCCTGACTCATTCACCGACTCGGTTTCGGGCCGATGAAGTGCCGATCCGTGGCATGCCTATGGTCTCGAGCTCCTCCATCTCATCGAGTCACCGCCACAGCCGCTCTGACCAATCCGCCGACTCTCTATACTGGCGGATCCGATGGGTCAATCATCTGGTGGAGCATCTCGTCGTCCTCCGAGTCCAAGACGGTAACTCGTCTCTCTCATCCTTGGCTCTATCGTGTAGCTTCCTCCAACTGATTCCATATTCTTCTTCTTATTCTTTATGTTTAAGGTTTTGGTTAAAATTTGATTTACAATTAAAGATATATAGCTCTTCGATTAAAGTTTCTCTCCGATACAGATCTCTTAGCACATTGTTATACATTATTGTTGTGCTTACGATGTACTAAATTACTTTCTGGAACCACTGCTGATATAATGAGGATAATTCAGATTTACCAAGCTTAAATTCTCTTAACTTTACTTGATATTTAAGGAAAATGTCAATTTTGTTACCATGATTGTTAGTAATCTTTTGTTTGCTCATTAAGCCTTTTTTTATGCATTAGGAGGTTAAGCCGATTGCTATGTTGTGTGGCCATACTTCGCCAATAGTGGATCTTGCTGTTTGTGATCCTACTACGGTTTCAGGGAATGGAGTTACAGCAGATTGTTCAGATAGTAGTAATGCGGATCCGTTTTTTAACTGTTCTGCATTGATTAGTGCTTGTACTGATGGTGTATTGTGCGTATGGAGTAGAAGTAGCGGGCACTGTAGGAGACGAAGAAAGCTACCTCCTTGGGTGGGTAGTCCAGTGATTTTGTGCACTTTGCCATCAGAACCTAGATACGTATGTGTTGGATGTTCTTATATCGATACCCATTCCGTTGATACTGTTGATGGGGCTGAAACTTTAGCAGATACTGATTTTCAGATCAGAAAATCGTCGAGATACACTGTGGTGGTTGTTGATACTTATACTCTTACGATCGTTCATACAGTTTTCCATGGAAATTTATCTATTGGCCATTTGAATTTCATGGGTGTGGTTCAATTAGAGGAGCAGGAATCATTGCTCATGGCTGATTCAACTGGTAGGCTGCAGTTGGTTCCAGTGTCAGAGAACTCTGAGAAGGGTGAAGATATATCTGAATCGAGCAAAGGCCCCATCTTGTCTAGAAACTGGTTAAATGGAGGGGAAATAGCTATATCAGTAATAACCCAAGGGAATCTTGTTGCTTTTTTCTCAAAGAATAGAGGTGTGTTTTGGTTGTTGAATCGCGAGGAGGCAATAGGAGAGATATCTTTCATTGACAATTCTCTGTGTTCTGAAAATCATTCTTCAAATTTTCATTTCACAGAAGCAATGATACTTTACTCCAGTACGCCAACTATTGAAGGTGATAAAGATGATAGAATTTCTGAAACTTTTGTGCTCTGGGATGATAGTGGTTTTGCTGTGCTGTTTGTTATGTCATATATAGATGGAGATTTTACATATAAAAACCTTGGTGAGATTGTTACTGCCCCTGCTAAGCATTCCGTGAAATCAACGTTTTGTTTTGTACAGTTGCGGCAGTATCTTCTTCGCGTTGAGTCAAGCTGTTGTGATATTGAACAACCTTCTCAGTGGAGGCCCCATATAACTGTCTGGTCACTATGCCTAGGAAATGGTAGTGAAAAAGAACTTCAGCGCAAATTGCTTGGAGAAGGCTCCTATTTTACTGATTGGATTTCAAGCTCTTGTTTAGATCCCAGGGGCTCGGTTAGTGCAGAAACTGGTATTTCTCATTTAGGAAGTGAATGCAGTACCAAAAATGATCTACAAAGCTCTGCTAGTGACAATGGACAGTCCGTGTCATCGTCCATGGTTATTTCTGAGAACATGTATGTCCCATATGCTGTTGTCTATGGTTTCTTTAGTGGTGAGATAGAAATTGCAAAGTTTGATTTTCTTCATGGACTTAATTCACCTGCTTCAAGCCCAAGATCAAACACTGATTCATTTGTCTCTAAACAGCGTCTATTGGGACATACAGGATCTGTTCTATGCTTAGCAGTTCATCAAATGTGTGGGGATGCAAATGGATGTAATTCTTCTCATGTTTTGATCTCGGGAAGTATGGACTGTACCATCCGCATTTGGGATCTCGAAAGCGGGAATGTAGTCATGATCATGCACCATCATGTTGCTCCGGTGCGCCAGATCATTTTAGCACCAGCTCGAACTGAACGCCCATGGAGCAATTGCTTTCTATCTGTTGGGGATGATTCATGTGTTGCTCTTTCTTCTCTTGAGACTTTGCGGGTTGAAAGGATGTTTCCTGGGCACCCAAACTATCCAAGAAAAGTCGTTTGGGATGGTACAAGAGGCTACATTGCATGTCTTTTCCGCTCCCTTTCGAGAAAATCAGATTCAATTGATGTCTTGTACATTTGGGATGTGAAGACAGGTGCTCGAGAACGTGTCCTCCATGGGGCAGCTTCACATTCGATGTTCGACCATTTCTGTGCAGGCATTAGTGAGAAATCTCATTCTGGCACTGTGTTAAATGGAAATACATCAGTTTCCTCTTTGCTTTTCCCAGTAGACGAAGAGAGGAAACCATTTTATTTGAAGAACTACGAGCGAGCAGCCTCTTTGTCAACATCTAAGCCAAGTGCTTCGCAGGAAAAGAATAGAGAAGAGAGTTCTATTGCTTCGTCTTTTCTCCAAAGCAGTAGATACCCTCCCATCATATGCACTTGCCCATTCCCTGGAATCTCTACTCTGCTTTTCGATCTTTCGTCTTTAGCAGTTTCTTGTCAAACACATGAAGACTCTGATATGCATAAGTTGCTAGAAGAGAAGAGTGATAAGCCAACTGCTCAGCTGAAGACTTTAAATGACAAGTCTCCTGTCCAGAAGACTCTAGATAACCCTGTAGAAGTTATTAACATGGACAAGGCAATCGGGGAGTATCTAATTCGATTTTGTTTATCCTTTCTGCATCTGTGGGGTATAGATTCTGAACTTGATCAAATGCTAGTAGCACATCTAAAGCTAAAAAAACCAGAGAGTTTTACTGTAACCTCTGGTTTGCAGGGGGACAAAGGGTCATTGACATTAGCATTCCCGGGTTTGAGTGCGACACTTGAGGTATTCTTGATGACCTCTATTGATGTCACAACTGCTCATATTTCAACAATATCGTTCTTTCTCTGAGGTTTCATAAAACATTCCAGCTCTGGAAATCATCTTCGGAGTTTTCTGCGTTGAGGTCAGTGATGATGGTGTCGCTTGCTCAGTGCATGATAAGTCTGTCACATTCCACTGCCACATATAGCAGGTACATCATGTGATCCTTGTAATCATCTCTCTTCTTGCAAAAGTTTCTATCTTCATGTTTCATTCCCACATGTCAAAAGTATATTTGTTTTTATTTCCGTACAGTAACTTGGCAGCATTCTACACACGAAATCTGGCAGAGAAATATCCAGATCTAAAGCCACCATTACTCCAGGTGAGTTCTTTGGCTATATGCACCAGATATTATGTGGCTTTGAGATGATTTTGTATAATATTTAAATAGTTTCAAAACCGCTAAATTTGTCCTCTATTTTCCTTATTTTTTATTGTAGCTTTTGGTAACTTTCTGGCAAGATAACAGTGAACAAGTCCGTATGGCTGCTCGGTCTTTATTCCACCACTCTGCTTCTTTGGCAATACCTCTTCCATTATGCAGTGATCAGGCATCTGAACACGCCAAATTGGTGAGATCCCTCTCGGGAATCAGTCTGAACGAAGAACCTAAAATTCTTAGCACAGGGGAAGAACATCCCACAAACAGTCTGGATTATGAGCATATCCATCGAGCTCAACGACTTTCTCAGGCTGAGGAATCAGAACTACTCTGCTGGCTTGAATCTTTTGAAATGCAAGACTGGATTTCTTGCGTTGGGGGAACAAGTCAGGATGCAATGGCAGCTCACATCATTGTTGCGGCTGCTTTATCAATCTGGTACCCAAGCCTAGTAAAACCTGGTCTAGCCATGCTAGTCGTCCACAAATTGTTGAACCTGGTTATGGCCATGAGTGAGAAATACAGTTCAACTGCTGCGGAGCTTCTCTCAGAAGGAATGGAGGCTACATGGAAAACATGGATCGGACCTGACATTCCTCGGATAGTTTCAGACATATTTTTCCAGATAGAGTGTGTCAGTTCCTCAGTCGGAGCACATCAAGCGGTACCATCATCTATAAAGGAAACTCTGGTCGAAGTTCTTCTTCCAAGTTTAGCCATGGCGGATGTCCTTGGATTTCTTAGCATAGTAGAGAGCCAAATATGGTCTACAGCTTCTGATTCTCCTGTTCATGTAGTATCTCTCAGAACACTCATCAGAATAATCCGCGCTGCTCCGAGAAATCTGGTGCTGCATCTTGAGAAGGTTTGCACATATACTCTTACATTCAGTGAGGAGAGTTGAGATTTGAATAAACAAGACATTTTGTCTGATATACGTCCGTAAAGAGATTTGTAAATCAGTTAGGAAAATCTTGCAGGTAGTAAATTTTGTTCTTCAAACGATGGACCCAAGCAACACTGTCATGCGTAAAACTTGCCTGCAAACCTCAATGGCTACGCTGAGCGAAGTTGTGCGTGTATTTCCAATGGTAATCCTAAACAATTCATCAACAAGGTTAGCAATTGGCGATGCTATCACAGAGATCAATAATGCATGTATCCGCATATATGACATGCAAAGGTACAAAACCTTACATACTTTGTAGTTTCATCCCACTTTTATCTCAGTTTCTTAGTGGTTTTTGTAATTCCCATTGCAGTATGACAAAAATAAAGGTTTTGGATGCGAGTGGACCTCCAGGTCTCCCAAATTTGCTGAGAGGAGATTCAGAATCTGTGGTAACAACAGCTATATCAGCTCTCAGCTTTTCACCAGATGGAGAGGTAAACTTTTTATAAAGAAAATGTAGCTTCTTCACCAAACTTCCAAGTCAACAAGTTCCTGAAGAATAGTCTTGCGATCCTTGAGAATAAAATCTCTTTGAACTGTAGGGCTTGGTTGCGTTTTCAGAAAACGGTTTGATGGTCAGATGGTGGTCACTAGGATCAGTTTGGTGGGAAAAACTAAGCCGAAGCCTTACACCTGTTCAATGCACAAAACTGATATTTATCCATCCATGGGAGGGTTTTTCATCAAACTCTTCTCGGACAAGTGTGATCTCAAGTATCACAAGCGACGAACAAGAACTTCCTCTTCAGGTACTTAATTGTTTATCTTTATCTCATTTCTAAAACTCAACAAATCCCTTTATATGGCTTTTAATCGATATTTAATCATCCCGGCGTGATCTGAATAGGAAACCTCAAAGAACATAAGCCACGCAGAGCGGCTGAAGCAGCTTGTTCACCATCTTGACCTCTCTTATCGCCTCGAATGGGCCAGTGAACGCAAAGTAGTTCTAACAAGACACAGTGTTGAGTTGGGCACTTGCCTATTGTAACAGCAAATGTAAGAATTCAGACAATTGTAAACCGTGTTCCTCATTTTGCTCGGGTTTTGTTTTAGAGGACTCATGTTGAGCCCATGTTCTAGGTTCTCAGTAGGCCATCCGAAGAACTAGAACGTTTCTTTTTTGTGTCTGAGAACAAGAATGACTTTTCCTATTTGTATATGAAAAAGATACTTGAATATACACGAGAAGATTATTAAATGAGACATCAATCAACAGATTTTAAAATTGACCGGGGGTGTTGCTTGTTCAGGGTTAGAATCGAAATCGACAACGTTTTGATGCTTCATTTGTTTGGTCTAATAGTTTTCGTCAAAATAAACATTTGAGCTTTCGTCTGTTATTATAATAATACCAAAAAAAAGTTAGATATTTAAATATTAACCCGTGACTAAAATAAATGAGAATATAAAGGACATCTCCATTGGGAGAGTATCTAATTTACATACCCCCTATTAAAAAAAAAAACAAAAAAAAAACATGAAACAGAAGTGAAAATAGGTTCTTAAATAAGAAATTTTGGGATACTAATTAAGACCTGTCATTTACACTTGTCCTTTTCATTAGTTTATTTCTTATTTTAAAATTTTAATTTAATAAATTAACTAAATTATATTTAAATATTAATATTTGAATAGTAAAATATCTAAATAAGGTTTCAAACCATTGGAGATGCTCTGAAGACTCTGGCAATGGAGAGGAGATATACGCATAGAATAACTAAATAATTATGTATATTTTGTTTTTACAATCAATTGTGATGTGTGTTGTAAAATGGTTTTACTGGAATGAATCTGCATCGACATTTAAATAAAGCATTTATAAATTTTTTGCATAGTTAGTCTAAAGTCTCAAATCACTCTCAATGCATTCTTTTTTCTATACAAACTCTAATAAATTTTGGTTTTACAATAATTTTTTCAAGCTTTAAATTAGTTATATATAATTTTTGCTCTAATCCACAACATTTGCATGAGTAGCAACGTGGCATTTTTGAGTTGATATAAGAAAATAGGTTTGAATGACTTCGAAGATCTATAAACTTTTGAAAAAAAAAACAGAAGATTTATTTTTGAGATATTGAATGTTTCCCAATTTGCCGGCATTTAAAAATGTTTTTATTAAAGTTTTTGACTTTATTTTACTATCAAAACATATGATAAATGTGATAAAACTTATGTCAAATTTGGCGAGTTTGGTCGACGAGACGAATCAGGCCATTTTTCTGCTTAATTATTCTCCCTAATAACTTTCCACTAAAAATGATTCAATCTCTCTACGTAAGTCAATTAGATGTTTTGTCACGTTGGTCGGATTAAAATGAGAAAAACAATGTCAGAAATATATTTTAAATTCTTATTCCCCTAAAAAAGATACGTTTTCTCATAAGAAAAATTAACTGATTACTCAGAGCAATATAGATTAGGTGCAGACCAAATAGAGCTGGCATAAGAAATAAAATAAAAATCATCTGACATATGTCTTGCCAGTTTTGTTTTGTTGTAAATGATGAAATGAGTTACTTTAAATTGTCCATTTTTGTTAGATTGAATTATACATCACCTAACCCGAATAAACATGCAAACTATACAACTAATGGTTGTTTGATCTAATATCATGTAATTTTGAAGAGCATTAAGCCATAGGGCTTCAACATCGTATCGAGAAAATCGATTAACGTATATTGTTTAATATTGATGGGTCGACGTAACTTTTAAAAAAAAAAGAAGAAAAAAAATATTTAAAATGTCGAACTTATGATTAAATCTTATAAACATTTCCAATTACGTTGATGCATCAACGATGAAATCATCAACATTAACAATAACTTGGACATACGTTTTGTACATGTTTATATTAAAACATATAAAACCTCAATTCTAACTTTCTATATATAGGAAAAAATGGAATTCCTAAATCAGCTCGTGATGATATATTCTTTCCTTACGTCTGGAATATATTTTTGTTATCAGATCCGTAGTAGTTGCACAAAATCTTGATCTGCCCTCTCAAAAATACCAAGAGTTAAGTAATCTAAGTATCTAACCTAAGCTCGTAACTTAACTAGATTAGACCCGCGTATATAACTTAACTAGATTAGGCTCCGCGTATACGCGAGATGATAATCTAATATTTTAAAATTTATAGGTAAAAAAAAATATAGAATATTTTTAAAATAGAATTAAATCAACCGTAAAAATAAAAATATCATAAACTATTGAGAGCAACTATCCAAAATCATTCACCAATAAAAAACCTAACAAACTTACGATTATTTATTTATTTTGATTATATATAACTTGATTTATTTCTATTTCAATAAGATTTATGTTTTTTTAATTATATTCCCTTTATCCCATATTATTAAATTTTTAAGGTAAATGCACAAAGATTAAGAAATAATAAATATTTTCTTATTAATTAAAATTCAACCAATAAAAAAGAACACAACAGAATTCAAATGGTAATAAAGTAATATATTAATATAAATTATGTATAGAAAATTGAAAAAAATTTAATATTTTGAAACAACATTTTTCCCTAAAAAATTCAATAATTGGGACAGAGGGAGTATTTGACTCTTTTTTTTCCTTTCCAATCGACATAAAAATAAATAAGTGATATTATTTAGAATTTTTTTTGGTCATTGTCTTTTGAATTATAGCCATTTGCTGAAAATTATAAGAAAAACCAACCGAATTTGGAGAAAAATTTAATAATCATAATAATATATAAATAATTTTTTTTATTACAACTTCATAATAATAAATTAGAATAAAGATTTACAAAAATTAAAAGAATAAATATTTTACCAATATAATGAATTTGAAACTAGGATGATGTTTTTTAAGAAACCTGTTTTGTTTGTTGAGAAAATATGAGACTACTTATTTGTTATATAGAGTTCTATATATACAAATATTTTTCCTTCCAGATTAGATATTTTCTTAATTATGAAGTTTATTTTTAAAAAAAAATTAGTAATTTAATTTGTGTAATTTTCTTATAGAAATTTTATGTTATGAATAATGGTAGTTAATTATCTTTTTGTATATAGTTTTCTATAATAATTTTTAACATTTTTTTACTTTTGACGAGTTTTGAAATCTTATATTGATGTATATACCATGTGTCACGATCTTAAGTAACTTTGAAATCTATACTTTATATAATAAGATAATATACTATACTCCAATGCTAGATTATATTTGAATGCTCTCATCGTTCAATATGGTTGACTATTATAAAGTATTTTAAATGATAAAAATATCCAAATTTTTAATCCTATTAAAAATCATAATGACTTTTTGTAATTTTGATTGTCTTGAAATAATAAGTGTTTGTCCGGAGTTTTTAAACTGATGTTATAGATTATATGAGGTTTCGTTTTCTGTATCCTGAAAAACTAATTACTTTTCTCAAAACCGCAGAAAAACGTGTTGAAGAGAAAATGAACAATTTATTCAAAATATAAGAAAACCCATATGAGAAACAATATTTTAAAAAAAAAAAAACTATACTTGGACTTTGAGTTAGGCCATTTTCAAAACATAAAGTCATTTTACTTTTAAGTGTTACTCGGTGGCGTAAACTAAACACATAAAATCAAAAAGGATTATTCGACTTTAATTAGTAAGATAAATAAATATTTTAAAAAATGCAAACTGAAAAATTTATACGATATGGCAAACTGAAAAATTGTTATAGATAAAGATAACATAAAACTGAAAATTACAAAAGATACTAATATCTTATGAACCAAGAACGATTTGTGCGGAGCCGAGACACTCTTTCCTTAATTCTTTAATTGCCCGTAGTGTGACGGTTTGACGCAATCAGAATCTCATGATATAACCGCACCATCTTCTGATTTGCAACACCCAATATCAGAAGGCTAACGAACGCTAGTGATGTGTATACTCTCAAGACTCAGAAAAAGAGAGAAGAGACATGAAGGAAATTTGTGTATGAATGAGTTTTTTCATTGTTGTATTTCTTGTTGTCTAAAGTGAAGAAACTATTTCTTCTCCTTTTTTATTTGCGAAATCAAAACCGCTCCATTAATATGAGCATTCATGGAGACGTGAATTCAATGTCGGATTAATGACCATTTATTTATCGGTTTCAATGTTAAAAGTAAGAGATATTTGTTTGTAATGTTGACTAAATCAAATACAATTACCAAAAGAAATATAAGCTAAAAATATGAGCTATTAAGCATATATCTCATTTACTCAAACTCAAACCCAAGCCTAACCCAGTTTTGTTTGGATATGTTTTCTCTCCTTTACAACATACTTTGGTCTCAAAGTTTTGACCCTAGACACAAACATCTTCTCTTATATATTAGAAGATTTTCTCCATGTTTCTAATATGAGACTTTTTGTCATTTTTCCAATTTGTGCTATATAAGCAACAAATTTTTAGACGTTCATTTCTCATTCAAATGAACTTTAATTTAAAAAGTTGATCGAAAAAGTTGATCGAAAAAGTAGTTCGATACAACTTATTAAAATAAATTCCAACAATCCCCCACATGAATAGAAATGACTCTAAACATATGACGACTTGACTCGACAGACTCGACTGATTGACACGACATAAAGACTTTTGAGAATACATGCGAAAAATTCACTTCATCTGAGATGGTAGCATTTTTCAGCTTTGAACCACTTATTTTAATATATGTCGGATTTACTCGACCAGATGGTGAACATGATGTCTTTAACCACCCGGACTTTAATGTAAACCTAAACAACAACTATAGCACAACTTCATTTTCTCACAGAACTAGGTTCTTTGTTGTGTTCATTTTGGCCCTGAACATGCCTAGTTAATCATGAGTGAACTTGGAGAATATAGTCTGACGTTCATTCTCCTAGAAACGGCCCCATTTCACACTCACAAGGTGATTTGCCATTAGCTTTGTTTTAAGAAGTATCATGTAATACTCCATTTACATCTCAAAGCTTTGGACTCAAATCATTAAAAGCTACGATTATCCTATGTACATACAGGAAGCACTGTTCATCATCCTAAGAACTGGAAAGAGATTAGAGTCTCTCAGTGCTCTTAGCAGATTCAGGTTGATTTAGTTTTCCCTTTGAACCTACATCTTGGGATCTCCAGTTAGTTTTCCCTTTGAACCTACATCTTGGGATCTCCAGTCATGTAGGTGGGGTTACCATCAAACCTCCTCTTAAGTCATAGGCTTAAAATCCATTCTTCTTGATGATATTTCAATTTAATCTCATGACACACCTTTAATAAATGGATCCAAGGTTGTCATATAATAGGATATAATCTATGAAAATTTACTCCATTTGAGATCAATTTTTTTTTAAATGTAACCCATAACTTTAAGTATATCGCGCGTAGTTCAATACTCTAGTTATAGCATTCTAATATTTAAAGGTTATATTACTCGTGTGGCAACTTTTGCTATGCACCCCCCCCAACAGTTTCAGGTATTTGTACAAATGTACTTTACCTCTTCAAAGTTCATGTGGCCTTTTGCCAATGATTTTATGTTATAAGCATCGCTTACTCCCACAATTTTTTGAGATAACTCAGATTTATGCATTTTTGCATTAATCGTCTCATTAAAAATACATAATCTTTGTTCCAAAAATTCACCAAATTCAAATGAATAAAAAAAAATTTTATTTTTTCCAAGAATAATGTCATTTCTCTAAAGAACACATTTATTCTCATCAATTTTGCCTCTTTATCACATATAACTATTTTCATAGTTTTCTCAAGTTGGTTTTCAACATAAGTCTTAAAGAGGAGAAGACCATCATTATGAGAATTGATTCTCACTTCAATGGTAAAATTTTGTAAGGTACACATTCAATTCCAATTGAATATAGAGTTACAAACTCAAATAGAAGAAATAATATATGTGTTGACTTATTCAACATTATATTAACAAATAAATTTGGACCAAAAAGATAATCTTATTTGCCAAATTCCAAATTCCGAGCCCAGACCGGATATCTCATTTCTCTAATACACCAAAGTGTATCCAAGGTTTTAAACCTTGTTATAATTTCTCCACTTCATACATAAGAGGTTTCATCTCATGTTTCAAATGTGGGACATTTTACAAATGTTACATTTTAAGCTTTACAAGCAACCCACTTTTGATTTAGAAAAAATCATGACCAACATCTACACCAAATGTGTAGTCAAAGTCTACACCAAATGTGTGTGATGGTTAAATTCATAAAACAATTTCAGTTTTTTTAAAAAAATATCAGAAAATTGTAGGTTTCTTAAAAACCAATCGTAACATTTAAATTAGAATCTCCAATGAGAATTCATTTAATGTTTCTCTCTTTGTAAAAGAAAAACAAACCCGAGGCTCGCAAGCTCTCGCCACAGTAAGTATTGAGTTTATCCAATCGAAACTGGTAAACAAACTCTAAACTTGTGATCACACACAAGCTCTCGTTACCCGTTTATGAAATCTCAATTTCAATACGGCATCAGTATTACGCTTAATGCGCTAGGCACTGGCTGGTTAATATGTGGTAGACCACTCCCAAACTGAATTTGGAGCGTCGACTCACTTAAATCGTCTTCATGAACACCACCTCCAATGGTTCCATTACCGAGTGGAGAACCATTATTGTGACCGTCAATCAAAGCCTGGTTGTTGTTGTTAGTCATACTTAAAATCGAATATGTTCATGAGTAAACAAAACGGATAAGTATACTAAACAAAAAACCAGAAACTAAAATTCAATATATTATGCAATAATAAACAAATTAAATTGCATAACCAAGATAAATTATCTAGATCGACGACAACGATTACAATTTTTTCTTTCTTGCGTAAACAATCTAGGTAGATAATTCATCAATCTAAGCAAAATATAAATTGCATAAATTAGATTAAGCAACCCAGATATGCATCAATATATGCAAGATAAAAAAGAATAAATTGCAGAAATTAATTAAAAATATTTGATAAGAAAATATCAATACTCCAAGTCTCCAACGCAAGTACGAGTTCCTGTTCTTAAGAGAACTTAAACAATTAATCAGTTTTTCGTTAATATAATAACGAAAATTAAAGAATTAAGACTGTAAGACCTCAATTTCTATGATATGGCAAACTGAAAAAATTTTATAGATAAAGATAACATAAAATTGAAAATTACAAAACTCGATACCAATATCTTCTGAACCAAAAACGATTTGTGCGGAGACGAGACACTCTTTCCTTAATTCTTTGATTGCTCGTAGTGTGACGGTTTGACGCAATCAGAATCCCAGGATACAACCGCACCATCTTCTGATTTGCAACACCCAAAATCAGAAGGCTAACGAACGCTAACGAACGCTAGTGATGTGTATACTCTCAAGACTCAGAAAAAGAGAGAAGAGACATGAAGGAAATTTGTGTATGAATGAGTTTTTTCATTGTTGTATTTCTTGTTGTCTAAAGTGAAAAAACTATTTCTTCTCCTTTTTTATTTGCAAAAGCAAAACCGCTCCATTAATATGAGCATTCATGGAGACGTGAATTCAATGTCAAATTTATGGTCATTAATTCATCGGTTTCAATGTTGAAAGGAAGATATATTTGTTTGTAATATTGACTAAATCAAACACAATTACCAAAACAAATATGAACTAAAAATATGAGCTATTAAGCCTCTATCTCATTTATCCAAACTAAAACCCAAGCCTATCCCGGTTTTGTTTGGATATGTTTTCTCTCCTTTACAACATATTTTGGTCTCAAGATTTTGACCCTAGACATAAACATCATCCCTTATATATTAGAGGATTTTCTCCATGTTTCTAATATGAGACTATTTCTTATTTATCCAATTTGCACTATATAAGCAACAAATTTTTTAACGTTCATTTCTTATTCAAATGAACTTTAATTTAAAAAAGTTGATCGAAAAAGTAGTTTGATGCAACTTATTAAAATAAATTCCAACAAATAGTTTATGTAAAATAATGATTCTAAATTTTTTGATTAATTAGTGAAAATTTGAATTTGAAAGACATAAAAAACTAAGTAGAAAAACATAATCAACGACTAAACCAAACTTGAGAGGCATACGTCTTAACGATGATTTTGGAAATATTTTTTTCAAAATTACTGTCTCTGACCGATTTGTTAATGGTAGGGTGGATAAAATTCTACTTTTTTAGAAAAATAGAAGGCCTTTTACAGAAGCCAAATTCTATTTTTCAATACAGAAAAACAATATTGAAATTATTGATTGACTTGTAGACTATAGATCAAAGATGCCTGTGCAAACCAAAAGATCAAAGAATATATTTTTCCCGGTCAAATGAAAAAAGAAATAAAATAATATGTTCAAAATAATAATAAAAAATAGATGAGTTTATCAATAAAAGTAAAACTAGATAGAAGGTCGTTGTTTTATATCGACCCACACATGTTAACTAAAAAACGTTGATTTTGTTACTATGTCAACTAAAACCGTTGACACTATCAAAAAATAAATAATTATGGTTTACTTTTTGCTGTCAAATTAAGCAAATAAGTGGAAACTAGACTTAATTATTTTCATTTCTGCATTGACAAAAAACAATTTTGGTCTAACTAAAAACATATATTCGATTAAAGTAAAACTAAAAATTACAAAAAAAAAGTTTTAAAAAAACAAAATAAAAACCCATTTTAAATTAGTGTCATTTAAAGATAATTTACTTCTAAATCACTACAAGGTTTCGGAACGAATCTCATACATCTTTTTAGGCGAGGTTCAAATCAAGAAATTTAACTCTTTTTTTGAAAGCAGACATCTCTGCAACGTGAATTGAACATGTGACCTCATGGATCCTTACATTTGTGGTAACTGAGAGGTTTAACTACTAGATCAACTCATTGTTAGTTAAAGATTATTTTTTTGTTTCAAAATAAATATCGTTTTAAGTTTTTAATGTAAAATTTGGTGTAAAATATTTAATTTAACCTCAAGTTTATAGAAGAATACGAGTCAATTTAAATTTAAAGAATATAAGAGAAATTTTAATACATTTTTTTTAAATGTCAAAATGAGATATATTGTAGAACAAAGAGAATATTTCAATAGAATAAAAATATATAAGTAGTACTATAAATTTTGTTTTTTAGATCTAAGAAGAGGAAAAAAAGAAAGAAATGAGTGTAGAGGAAAAAAAAAAAAGTCGTTGAGATAGTGTGGTCAAAGTGAAGGCTTCAAAATCATCCTTTACTATATTTTCGATTTTGACTGGAAAAATCTGTGTGGAATGTTACTTAACTGGTCTTCAAGGCTGCCAAAAATTGCATTTATTTCATTCACGACAATTTGTGGTCCAATGTCTGCCACTATCGTAATTACTGATTCTAGCTTTTTTGCAACAACGATTTGAGAGCCATATAATATTCGCATTACTGTAAAGGCATTCTAAAAATGTAGACAACAAATGGAATTTTGTAAAATAATACTCGTATTTGTTAAACCAAAAGCATACACTTTTCATATTAGCTTTTTCTAAGCTGTCAAGTGAACATCATTAGTTAATGAAAAGAATGATATAGAGGGAAAGAAACAAGTGAATGGAGTTGAAATACCAATACGTGTTTGATGAGTGCATTATTATTTATTAAGGAGAAGGTGGGGATATCCACAACCTTCTCCAATTACTCATTCATCTTTAAATTATCTACGTATGACTCCGATAATTAGTTTTTATAATCAAAAGCAAGAACAATCCTAATATTTATGTTTATCAAAAGGGCACACTTCAACAGTTCCAATCTTTTAAATCTTGTTTTCGCCGACATGATATTTGCAGAACTATCAGTAATTTTCAGTAAAACTCTAATTCTTGAAGTATTATCGCTAACTAGGTAAATATCTGCATTACACTGCGTGATTTTATTTAAATTGTTTATTTTATATTTAGTGATTTAAAATATTTTATTTTTATAAGGAAAATTATTTTTTTCTTTAAAAACAAAAATACAAAACAAATACAACACACATTATTATTCTTATAATAAAAAAAATTTCAAGATTAATCTCTTCGGTAACAACTTCTCTTAAATTATTTATTGGATCTTTTACATAATCGACTCACATATTGGATCCTACTGGAGCTCGGAGACTTTTGCTAGCCATTACAAAATCTTCGACTTATTTACAACAATTTAACTAGTGTAATCTTTGAGTTGTTTTTCTTTATCTTTGCTACAAATTTTTATTTTTCTAAATAACAATATCTTCGGTACGTTCTCAAAGTGTATCTTCTAGAGTTTTGGATCACTTCAAATCTTGTTTCTCACCAATAATCTCATATTCGGAGAGTTTCAAACTTTAATATTCGCTTATAAGAGCTTGAGATGCTAATTTCAGTTCGAATTAATATTTTACCGTGATTTCGACATATTTATGTCTTAGAATATATCCTCTAGAGGAAAAAAAAATATGGTCTAGCTACATATATTTTTTAATAATATTTTGTTAATAATTATATCCAAATATTTTTATTGATTTAATGTTATGTTTGTCTACATGACATAAAAACCAGAAAATAATCAAAATAAAAGAGAAATGTAATTATTTTCTATTAATATTTTTTAAAAAACTCATATCACACTTTTTTTTGTATCATTGCTTCAATTTTTTTTACAATTCAAATTTTATTTTTGCAATTAAATGATATTAAAATATTAATATAATATTAGATATGTTCTATACAGTTTAAGAATCTAGTAACTTCGTTGTTATTCACAGAAAATTTTAGACCAAAATATTGCAAGCAATCTAAACTTTAACGAATGATTTTTACCATAATATTTTTATATTATTGATAGAAATCTTAATAAATATTTTTGAGAATTACGTCTATTTATCATAAATTTTCGTAAAGTATTTTATGTATATGTTATCACTAAGAGATATTTTTAAATAATTTTACATGTTGTATATGTTTAACATTCATGTATTTTTACTTTATATATTCTTTTATTATAATTATTAATTTTATTGTTATCGTAAAATTTCAAATTATTTTATTACAATATTTAGTTTGAAATGAGATTATATATATTTAAGAACTTTATAAATAAAACTTTTTCATATATAATCAAGGAGGAAGAGGATGATGATTTGGCAAAAATAGATGAGATGTATTATTTGAAATGTTTTGATTAACTTCCCATTGAAGTGTCAGCTTTACAAAGTGTCAAAAAGTTGAGGTGTCAAACAATGAAAAGACTTAAAAGTTTTATTGTATTGATTAGGCATATCGATAATATAGGGAAAAACTGCCAATCTCTACACTTTTTTTTTTGTCATTGTGATGATATAAAGATTACGTAATTCTCCAGCCAAAACCTACACAAACAATAATATAATAATTGATTCTTACATAAACTAAAATAATTGACCAATTTATTATTATTTTATGTTTAATATAATATAAATATATATGTTTAATATAATACAAATATATTTGTCAAATGTTTTATATATGAAAATATTGACATTCTTTTTAAGGAATTACATATATATGAAAATGTATACATTTGGTCCCCCTTCCTGAAATAAAATATTTACAACCGCATGTTCAATATCTGAATGGATATGAAAATATTGTTGACAAAAAAAAGAATGGATATGAAAAAATACATTTTTGGAAACAAAATTTATATTTCATTTATAAAATAAAACGGAAACGAAATTCTGAATTCTTGTTTAGCAAAACTATCAAAGAGTATACTGTACTATGTTGTGTGTTTGTTGTTTATTTTATTTTTATAAAAAAAGGGTTTTATTATGTTTTCTCACGAAGAAATATGTTGTTCCATTAGTCAACAAAATGAAACTGTTTCCAGTCCATTTTTTCCATCAAATATAAAATTTTATATAGATTTCTGATCTTGTAAAATTCAAGTTGATATCTCATTTCCAAATATTTGAATTGGACTCAATGTTCATGTTCACAGGTCCCCCACTCCAACACAATTTCGTTCCAATCTCCCCACAATGACCACTCTTTTTCACTAATTTGGGTCAAATCCACTCCAAACCAAAGCAAATCTCAAACATTAGGGAAGTCAAACAAATAATAACAACATTGAGGACCATTTTGAAATTTATACTTTTTAAGTTCTTTCATGGAACTTTCGTTGTAATCTACTACAACGCTACTTACTCGGTCTGTACACCTGAAACTAAAATCACTATAAATACAGCACAATCTCACTTCCCAACACATCAAACCATAACTTGTAAATCTCAACAAGCACCTACCAAAAACAAAAGAAGAAACCTATTAAAGAGAAACAAGAGAATCATCTGAGAAGAAACAAAAATGGTGGCTTTTGCAACAGAGAAGAAGGAAGATCTTAACCTATTGTCTAGAATCGCTTCCGGTGATGGTCACGGCGAGAATTCGTCTTATTTCGATGGTTGGAAAGCTTATGAAGAGAACCCATTTCACCCAATTGATAGACCTGATGGAGTTATTCAAATGGGTCTTGCTGAAAATCAAGTAATTATTTATAAAAATCCAAACTTTTTTTTTTCTCTCTGTTTCTGCAACCTAAAAAAAACTAACTTTGGGGGGTTTTTGCTTAATTGGTGTAGCTTTGTGGAGATTTGATGCGTAAATGGGTTTTAGAACATCCAGAAGCTTCGATTTGTACAGAACAAGGTGTGAATCAATTCAGCGACATTGCAATTTTCCAGGATTATCATGGTTTGCCTGAATTCAGACAAGTAAGTGTATATTGTTGCCTGAACTCAGCCAGTTTCATCACTTTTGGTTTGTTTGATTTCAAAGTTTCTAACTTTATTGATTTGTTTAATTCTTTCAGGCTGTAGCGAAATTTATGGAGAAGACAAGAAATCACAAAGTTAAGTTTGATCCTAACCGGATTGTTATGAGCGGCGGCGCAACCGGAGCACACGAGACGGTTGCTTTCTGTTTAGCTAATCCCGGTGATGGTTTCTTAGTGCCAACTCCTTATTATCCAGGGTATGGTCAAAGATTATCATATTGGTGATTGAGTCTCACATTAGAATTTGGTTTGGTTTCTTAATTTTGGTTTGGTTTCAGGTTTGATAGAGATTTGAGATGGAGAACTGGAGTGAATCTTGTACCTGTTACTTGTCATAGCTCTGATGGGTTTAAGATTACGGTGGAAGCCTTAGAAGCTGCGTATGAAAAGGCGCGTGTATCGAATATTCCGGTTAAGGGTTTACTTATAACCAATCCTTCGAATCCGCTTGGTACGACGTTAGACCGGGAATGTTTGAAGTCTCTTGTTAACTTCACCAATGACAAAGGGATTCATCTTATTGCGGATGAGATCTATGCTGCAACTACTTTTGGTCAATCTGAGTTTATAAGTGTTGCGGAAGTGATCGAGGAGATCAAGGATTGTAACCGCGATTTGATCCATATTGTGTATAGTCTGTCCAAAGATATGGGGTTGCCTGGTTTAAGAGTTGGTATAGTATACTCTTACAATGACCGGGTGGTTCAGATCGCAAGGAAAATGTCTAGTTTCGGTCTGGTTTCATCCCAAACGCAGCATCTGATAGCTAAAATGTTATCCGATGAAGACTTTGTAGAAGAGTTCATCCGCGAGAGCAAACTGCGGTTAGCTGCAAGGCACGCAGAGTTAACCACTGGTTTAGATGGTTTAGGCATTGGTTGGTTAAAGGCCAAAGCCGGTTTGTTCTTATGGATGGACTTAAGAAGTCTCTTGAAGACAGCTACATTCGATTCGGAAACCGAGCTATGGCGCGTGATCGTCCACCAGGTGAAGCTGAACGTGTCTCCAGGCGGTTCGTTCCATTGCCACGAACCGGGATGGTTTAGAGTATGTTTTGCGAACATGGACCACAAGACGATGGAGACGGCTCTAGATAGGATCAGAGTGTTCACTAGCCAACTCGAGGAGGAGACTAAGCCTATGGCTGCAACAACTATGATGGCTAAGAAGAAGAAGAAGTGCTGGCAGAGTAACCTCCGATTAAGCTTTAGTGACACAAGGCGGTTCGAGGATGGCTTCTTCTCGCCTCATTCACCGGTGCCGCCTTCTCCACTAGTCCGTGCACAGACTTGAGACCGTTTCATATTTTGACTAGACCAGTCGTAAATTGAAAGATCAATTCTTTAACATTGATTGTGACATTTGTCTAATTAAATGTATAGCTACGACCCCCAGGGGCTACGACTATCAAGTTGAATTATTTAATAATGTATCACTACTATGTACTTTTAACCGATTGAATAATATAAATGAGAAACCATAATTTGTCAAATGTTGTCAAACTTGTCTAAACCGATCATATACTCAATTTTCATGAAAAAAAAATACTCAAAGCCTCTCCGACCAAAAAATAAATAATAATAATATATCCCGAGTCGGTTTAACAAAAAAAATTTAACAAAGTTTAACGAGATAATAAAATATTAATATTTTTAAAATCATATGTAGAATATATGACAATTTCTAAAATCATAAATTAATAATTATATAAACTTACATATGTAAGGTTAGTGCTTTTTTCAAAAGCTGAATTTTCGTTAGAGCTCTTCTATAATCTTTAATGTATCAAACAGTTGTATGTTGTGTTTTTAAAGTATTGTATTGTAGTATGTCTAAAATTTTCTTACAAAAATAACCAAATTTTTTGTAAGTTTTTAACTTCTGAATATGCATCATTTTCATTTCAATAGTCTTATAAAATGTTAAAATACGTGAGCGAGGTCATTAATTATAAATATGAATTGATGTATATCTTTTATAGTCTTTGTTATTTATTATCAAAAAGAATAAAAAATTCTTCTAAATATTAAAAAACTTATGTTCAAAATTACAAAATTTATAACATACAAAGCATTAATTTTATTTAGATCAAATTGTTCTCCACTCATAATTTTTTAGAATTTTAACAGTTAAACAAATCTCTCATTTATTAATTTACATATAAAGTAATTTATATTATATCATTATAGATAATTCAAACCAAACCGTTGATTTAACCAGCATAACAGGGAATCTGAAATGATATAACCGGTGAATTGACCGGTCCATTGTGCAAGCTAATGCATACTGGACCGTTATATTGGAAAATAAATGTTAATACTGTTGGGATAATGAAATAAGCAATAAAAGTTGTAGAATTTGGCCCATTGTCTAAGAAGAGTATAATTGTTGGGCCACCAGTATATTGAATAAAAATAAACAAAAATGGAGATTTGATATCGGTTTTGACCGGTAAAACAAGTGTAGTTAAGGACTTGTTTTGAGCAAGTCAAAGTAAGAGTAAATTCTCAACATAATCAAGGGTTCGTAAACTTCATTAATGTTTTGTCGCTGGATAATGCAAGTTTTAAGTTATAAAAATAGGCCACAGAGATAATAAAAAAATATATATATGGGATTTCAGTCTTAAAATTATTGACCGTTAACCAAATTTTTGTGTGTTTTTTTCTGTTGGGAATGATTTGGTAAAATGCACTACAAGATATGGTGAGTATAAACAAATACAGAAAACAAACACAAAATCTATACAAGAAAAATAACCCTTTCTTTTTTTTTTCAACAAAAAAATTATATTTACTTAGAAAGAATTGTCACGATACAATTGTCGAAAAAGCCAAGAGGGCGGATTAATTACATCAGAATAAAAGGTAGAAGAAGAGCAGCCAAATCGAGCTATCTTATGAGCTGAATTGTTACAACTGCGTCTAACAAACCGAAACGATATAGATCGGAATTTCTTTGTCCAAGAAACAATATCAAAACACAGATTTTTGATAGAAATATCCATATATAAACCATTCACCGAGTGAATAAGCAATTCACAATCTCTTTCAAATATAACGGAAGAGAATCCTCTTATCCAAACTTGTTCCATAGCCGCTAATAACGCCAAATCTTCAACTTCCAAGAGAGACTGCACCGAAGGAAGTCTAGCGGATCCTCACATTTTTGGACGGCTTCCAAAATCTCTAACGATCCAACCACCCGTCACTTGAGAAGACAAACTATCATACCCAGCATCAAAGTTACATTTTACCATCGGGGCTAATGGGCGTGACCACTGAAGCCGTGGTGGCAAAGTGGATGTATCCTGCAACTCCGTCACAGGCCGAGAGAGGACTACGGTAGCACGGTTCCATTCTAATACCTCCGCTTTTGTTTGTATAATTAGTCTTTAGGGACTTTTGCGGATATCATTAAAGATAATTAGCTTATTCCGCGATTTCCAAATTCTCCAGAGGAGCTAGATCGGCATAAGATATTGTTCCGCCGATAGACTAGAATTATTTTGTAGATAAAAAAAAACTCAAGATCGTATCTTCCATTGCATCAGATGAGTGGTTGAAAGCCAAAGATGGTATATTAGCAAGACGCCAAACCAATAGAGCATATGGGCATTCAAAGAAGATATGGTTTATTGTTTCATCCGAATTTCCACAGCGTACACAAGTTGGATCAAGATGCAGGCCACGCGTATTCAACCAAGTAGTCGAACCTAGGGCATTTGATAACATATTCCATAGAAAATGCTTAATCTTAGGTAGGCTAGGTAATCTCCATATCCTATGTTTAAGATCTAATGACCCCTTCGGAGGTGATGGGCGATTAGTTTGATAACTTGGATCATGTGTAAGAAACCAATATCCAGACTTCACTGTATATTCTCCTCGTTCTAAAATAAGTCCAGATTAATTTATCCGGTTTAATATGTTGTGGAATATAAATTTGCCGAATAAATTGTTGACCAATGGGGTCAATATAAGAGGAAATCATTTCGTCATTCCAAAATCTGTGAT
The DNA here is from genome assembly GCA_004349715.1 of Crucihimalaya himalaica. Lineage (NCBI taxonomy): Eukaryota > Viridiplantae > Streptophyta > Magnoliopsida > Brassicales > Brassicaceae > Crucihimalaya > Crucihimalaya himalaica. Next base: position 1,718,576 of record SMJT01000034.1, on the reverse strand, counting down.
TGCCAGTGGACAACATGAAGTCATGTAATGTGAGTGTCGAAGATAAGCAAGAGAGAATCGCTGGTCTTGGAGGATGAGTGGTAACAAAGTTATCCAATCCGACTTTGATTGTTTTACCATCTCCAAGTAGATACCGAGATCCTTTCTTAATAACATCCAGACCAGCTAGTAGAGATGACCATCCAAAAGATTGAGAACGTTTTGGTGTAGCTTCTAGAATCGAAACATCTTTAAAATAACGAGCTTTTAACACATGTGCCAAAAGAGATTCTGGATAGCATATAATACGCCACACTTGCTTAACAAGAAGCGCATCATTAAATTTGGTGAGATCTCTAAAACCTAGTCTTTCTTCATGTTTTTGTATATTGTAATTTTTTCCAAGCTATCCAAGGGATACCTTGAAAAAATAACCCTTTCAAAAACAATTATATACAACAAAAAAGAAAACATATATTTAATCCTCTTCACACAACAAATGTATATATACACAAAGCTCACATATTGCGTTTTGTTTGTTTAGGATTTGGTTGGGAAAATATTTTGATCTTTTATAGATATGTTGTTAGTTCTTAATGTTTTGCAGCTAATTTTCATAACGATGAAACTTAGTCTAAAATTTACTATTAGTTTATTAATGTGTTCTGTTTGTTTTTTCAAAGGTTTTCTGCAAAAAAAACCTTTCAAGTCGTCATTTTTTACAATTTTATCTTTCATCTTCGAAAAATATAATTCAATTATACGAAATCAAAAAATAATATGTAATATAATTTTTATAAGCATTTTATAAATGTTTTGATGGTTACATATATTAGATTTTCAAAAATTAAATGTGGAAAATTTATCAACATTTTGATATGTTATTTATCAACATTTTATAAATTTGAAAGTGATGACGAAAAATTATATTATATATTAATTTTAACTTTAGAATTAATCTGCAATTTTTGAAAATAAAGGATAATGTTGCAAAAAATGACAATTTGAAAAGTTTATTTGCAGATAACCCTTCTTTCAATGCTTCTCGATTATAGATTGTTTTCAAATTTGCTGTTAATTAATAGCATAGTAGCCAAATGGGCATAGTGTCTTACGTATTGATTAGCATGCGAGTTTAGCTGTCAAATATTCTGTTACAAAAGTATTAATTTTCAAATGGAGAGAAACGAAATTCAATTTTACCTTCTCTTTAAAAACTTCAACACAAAAATGATATTTCCTCTATTTTAAAATAAGCAATATTTTAGCATTTTTAAAAATCAAAATAAGTGATGTTTTATATTTTCAATACAAAAGAAAAAATAACTTATGTTTTCCAATGAATCTTAAAAACTTTTTCATACTATTGAGGCTATTAATTATATAATATATGGGTATAACAGTAGTATAATTTTTAGATTTTCTTAATTATTGTGCATTCAACTAAAACATCTTATTTTATTTTATTGTTGAAAAAGAGGGACTATGCTATATTGACTAGAGTTTTTTTTTTTTTTTGTCAACATATTGACTCAGAGTTGTTAAATTCGAAAAAACAACTCAGAGTTGTTATAGTATTTTATTCATCGACGTTTCGTACAATAGTATAACAGATGATGGTAACGGTTTAAGAATCATTTATAAATTATAATCATGGATTATATATATGTAACAAATATTTATACATAAATATATGTAGTACTTACTGTTCATGATGCTCCTCCAATACATTTGAATATGATACAACTTTAATCTCTTCTACCTTGATTAAGTTCCCATATCTAAAATTCTTTGCGATATATGTAGAGATTAGTACATCTGAAGTGGATAATTATGTGTACTTGTGTTTCTTAATTGGGAGTATAGTCATTTTGGGATTCGTTCGAAGTTAATAATCGTATAAAATTGAATAAGAATTTTTCTTGAAATGTATACTGATTATATATAAATAATGTCTGCGTTAGGGATCCTTACAATAATGAATTAAATTTTGGACATATATAAATTTTTACTGATACTAATGTCGTTATGTGCTTGAATTTATTAAAAATATATAAACTATATATAAATTATTATTTTTTTGTCAAGCAAACTATATAATAATATAAATAATGTTTGAAAACTTTCAGTAACGTGGACGGTCTCGGTCATGGCCCATGGCGGCTAACAATGGTGGGAGCAGGTCTCCGGGTAACATACAATAATACCATCGACAGACTGAGTTTAAAGATTGTTAATTAAATTTTGAAAAGTTATGGTACGCATTATATTTAATTGCATGTGTATAAAGTACAAAATGTACACATGACTCTACCCAGCTATTCGCAGGTAATTAAAAGAAAAAATCTATGAATTGATTAATAAGTTTTAAGATTTGAATTAGATTGTATTTATGACACAGCCCAAAATAATCTCATATAACGTATACCGAAATACGCCATGCAAATATATATTTTTACCCAATAAAAAGTCTAGTTACGTTTTACACCATATGTAAATGTTTACATTCGTTACCGTACATAGAGAGTTTTGCGTTTGAGCTATTAAAGTGTCTACATGTACACATTTAGAAGGGATGAAATACCTAATGATGATGTGAACGTTATTTGTTAAGAGGTTGATATATTATACTATATTAAAAAAAACGTGAACGTAGATTAACATTAAGAAAAAAATGTAGATCCAGACGAATGTATTTTTTGGGGGAAGATTAATGTTAATTAATAATGAAAATGAAAGTAACTGATTGATATTACGTGAATGCATTTTTACTCAAAAACAACATTCGTCAAGATTAGTTGTTGTTTGTTAATTGGGTTGTTAATCAACAACCATTATTATAAAAAATTGATTGTGTAAGATAATTTACAAATAATTATTAAATATGAGTTGATCTAGTGGTTAACCACTGAGTTCTCTAAAACATAAAAACATAAAAAGTTACGGGATCGATTCACGTTGAAATGGTCATGCTCTCTTAAAAAAAGTTAATTTAACATAGTTTGGAACGCGTCCTAAAAAATTATGGGATTAGACCCGAAAAATTGCAAATAATTCCAACTTCATTAAAGTACTTCACATGCAATGATTTGTCTACGAAATACAATTAATTAATTTACCGAATATCTCGACGAAATAAAAAAGGTATCGAAATTCTCATCTATGCAACCTTTAATTCCACGAGCAATCTATATAGGCTAATAAAAGTAGCCATCGTACGTAACATCAAGCAAAAACAAATACATAGCTTTGGAATGTTTGTAGTGTCCTGGCATGGCAAGTTGAATGAATACAAAGCAAGGTAATATAATTAGCACAAAATGTAGGGTTTATTATTCCATTAACATATATCGTTTTTTTTTCTTTATCTACAACAAACTTAAATTTATAGTTTAGTGTTCCAAAATAAATTCTGAAAGCCTTAAAGTCTCATGTGATGTAACTATAGAAAGGAGTTGTTATAGGGAACTTTCTATTTATGAATGAACTATTCCTAATTCAAAGCTCATCGAATTAACTCAATTACTTTATTCTATAGAAATAATAACTATAGTTACACATTAACATTCAATATACTAACAAGAAAATATCTCATGAATAATACATATATTGAAATTTAAAAAACCATATACAATCATGCCTAATGGATACGTTTAGACCCAAACTCAAACTAATTTTGTTCAATCTTCTCTATTTTTACTTTAGTTTTGATTATATAGGTATAACGATGATGATTAATAGTTTTGTTAGATATGATTTGTTGCTACCAAATAAAGACACGACATGTAGCTCTATCACACACAAATAATCTACTAAAAAGGTAGTCTGTATCTAATAGACAGACCCGAGGAATAAGACTTACTCGAAGATTCGGTCTCGTCCTAAATGCTTTCGGAGGACGAGCCACTCCAGTCAATATAACTTCAATTCAAGCAGGTCGACCAAATAACCCCATTCAATCCCGGTTTCAGAGACAAGTAGGCTAATGGGATCCTCTTGGGACCATTAATCACCTATTTTACCTCTCCCTCGTTCAGATCCCTTATTGTCCAAGTTGCATCTCGAAGAGTTACATCCCCACTCGAAGACGCAGCATTCATCTTTCATAAACTCTTTCACTAAACAGTAGATCAAGGCTTAGATCTCTCAAACTAAAACACATAACCTTAACACCTATTTCTTTCCTAGAATTCGAATTTTTGTCCAGTTATGTTGATCAATTTTGACTAGAACGTTAGAGAGTCTATATATGTGACTATATATTTTTGTTCTCCAATGAGCTGTTTTAACCATGCATGCTACTATCGCATGCGTTACCCTTCCGAAGGCGGTCGGAGACGCATTGCTCGATTTTTCACGAAGCGGACGAACCACCTACGTTACGGTTATTTGAACCATTTTAAAAAGATCTCCAAAAATTCGTCTCGAACAAGCTTTTTAAGGTTCTAAAATATTTATAAATTGATTTTTATTCCATTTAAATTAGTATAGTTGTATGTTAAATATTAGTTTTTGTAATAATTTTAAGCTTAACTAATTAAATTTCAGGGGACATGTTTTTCTAAAATTTAGATTTGAATTTAATAATTTTTAATTTAGATTTTAAGTTAATTATTTTTTTTTCATAATTTTTGGGGACATGTTATGATTTTACTAACATTTGTCTCTCTCTTCACTTATTTTATTAAATTATATAAATATACACAATATTAAATATCCATATTTCCTTAAGAAAAAAATTAGAAAATAATAATAACAATAACAATAAGAAAAGACAAGGCAATATTATTTTAATGATGATCATTCAAATCAAACAGTAAATAAATAGAACATGTTAGTTAGCTACTTTCTTCTTGTTCTCTTCTCCTAATTACTTTATCCTCTCACAACCAACACCATATATAATCCTGACTTGGGAATTCTTATTCTCCAAACATTGTCAAATCAAAATTTCTAAGTGTCTCATAAAAAAAATGACAATATTCGGGTTAGCTCTTGTAATGATTCTTGCGATTCTAGGATCTGTGAGCTTTTCAGAAGCTCAATTGAAGATGGGATTCTACGACAAAACTTGCCCTAACGCAGAGAAGATTGTACAAGATGTTGTCAACCAACATATCCACAATGCACCTTCTTTGGCTGCTGGCCTTATCAGGATGCATTTTCATGATTGCTTCGTTCGGGTATCACCATCTTTTTTAATCACAATTCATAAACCATAAATTTAATACTTATTAATTTGCATATTATCATAAGTACACTCAATATACATACTATTGCCAGTAACCCTTATTATCACTCTCCAAGATAAATAAATTTAAAATAAAATTCTTATCATAATATTACTTTGGAGATATATTAGTTTTAGGCATGTGTTTATCATACCGTATATGCAACAACGTATATTTTTTCATATATACCTATATATGATATATAAATACATACGTATTGGTGTTGACAGGGTTGTGATGGTTCGATCTTGATCAACGCGACATCGAGCAACCAACGAGTTGAGAAGCTTGCTCCTCCAAATCTAACTGTTAGAGGTTTCGACTTCATCGATAAAGTAAAGTCTGCCCTAGAATCAAAGTGCCCTGGAATCGTCTCCTGCGCCGATATCATCACCCTTGCTACTAGAGACTCTATTGTTGCTATTGTGAGTATGCTAATACTTTAGTTACTTCATTTTGTATAAACTCTAAACCCGATACAAAAACTAACCGGTTTCGATTGATTTTGGCTTAGGGTGGACCGACATGGAATGTTCCAACGGGACGCAGAGATGGACGTATCTCTAACTTTACCGAGGCTTTGAACAATATTCCTCCTCCTTTTGGAAACTTCACGACTCTTATAACCCTCTTTGGAAACCAAGGACTTGATGTTAAAGACCTCGTCTTGTTATCCGGTATAATACAACTCCAAATTGTCTTTTTCTTTTGGTCCGGTTTAGTAACTTGGGATAGAAACTTCGTTGAGCTATTAACCTCATAGGCTATGAATGATAATCATCCTGCACGTACAGTTGAATTAAAATATATATATTATTTACAGTTGTTTTGCTTGTTACTATTCGGATTCATTGAATTGAAAACGCTACAGTTTCGCTTACTTGGGTTATTTCAGACGTCGTCGTCTCAATTTATGGTACATAAAGTGTCACATTTAAACGTTATAGGTGCGCACACTATTGGAGTGTCTCATTGCTCCTCCTTCTCAAACCGTCTCTTCAATTTTACCGGTGTTGGAGACCAAGATCCGTCGCTCGATAGCGAATATGCCGCCAATCTCAAGTCACGGAGATGTTTATCTCTCGCCGACAATACAACAAAAGTCGAAATGGATCCCGGTAGTAGAAACACCTTTGATCTTAGCTACTACAGGCTTGTCTTGAAACGTCGTGGACTTTTCGAGTCTGACGCTGCATTAACTATGGATCCTGCGGCATTGGCTCAGGTCAGACGTTTCGCCGGAGGATCGGAGCAAGAGTTCTTTGCTGAGTTCTCGAAGGCTATGGAGAAAATGGGAAGGATTGGGGTCAAAACCGGGTCAGATGGGGAGATCCGAAGAACATGTGCGTTTGTTAATTGAAAATGTTTCTTTTACTTTCGGTTTTTGAATCGTTTTTTATTACTGTATTGTTTAATAAAGTTAATTTGGGTGTTTTTGTTCTTTTTTTGGGTGTTTACAATTTCGAGGTATGTATTATTGTATGTGATGAAAATGTAATTTTTTCGAATAAATTTCAAGTATGTGAAATCGTTTTATTAAATTTCCATCAATTTATTTTCAATAAAAAAAATTGCTCTGCATTTCTGAAAAGAAATCAGATGCATTAGCATTATATTTCTATTTCTAAAAAAACCATAAATAAATATTAATGTACAACATAACGGAAAATGTTACTATTTTTGTTCATCAACATATATAATCAATTTTAGAAAATAGTAAAAGATTAACCAGTTTAATAAAATTGACTAGATTTGACGGGAAAAAAATATATGTAAAAGAACATTAAAGGTAGACATATTGTGCCAAATCTTTTCAATTTTTTTAAATAGTAAAAAGGTGACTAAATTTGACGAAAATACTATATATGTAAAAGAAAAGTAAAGCTATATATATGGTGTCAAACCTTGAGACCAAATATTTTAAGAAGGTATGTTTAATTAAAACTATGACCAACAGAATTATTTTACTCGATTAAAAAAAAACAAATATGACAAAATAATTTTTTTCGTATTAGTAAATATATATATATGCAAACTAAAAGGTTTGAAAAAATATGAGTAAATAAAATGAAAAGGGTTAGGAAAAAGACTTCTTATTTTTATAACTAGTTTCAGTTTCAGATATCTTAATTTGATGTCAAACAAGAAAAAGAAACAATCTTAGTATTTCTTCTTAACTATTGTAAGTAGGCCATGACCCAAAATGTTAAGCTCAATGGTGGACTAAAAAAACTAGATTGTATTAAAAGCCCATTGACCCACTTGTAAATAATTACCTGCAATTTTGGATGTTCATAAGTGTTTATGTTTCTCTTCTCAAATTTACCATTGATAAGCTACACACAAGTGTAACTTAGTGTAAAACTATTTTTGTAAGAACTTTAACTTATGAAGACTATATTTTATTTGCCAGTCTTTTGAAGATACATTGTCCAAGCAACATCAATGGTGGCTACAAACCAGATTGGGCTTATTAAAGCCTATTGACCCACTTGTTCATCAGTGTTTATGTTTCTCTTCTCAAACTTACCATTGATAAGCTACGCACAAGTAGTAACTTTAGTGTAAACCTGTTTTCTAAGAACTATAACTTATGAAGACTATATTTTATTTACCAGTCTTTAGAAGATATATTGTCCAAGCAACATCTCTTAGTATCACATAAACCTCAATGTGAAAGAGAATCAGAATATCAAAATGGTTTGGTGTAGTGTCACAATAGTGTTTTGCAATCTCAGTATTACACACACACACACACACACAAAAAAGCAAAATAGTGTATACATATCTTTCTTTAATTACGAACTGTAATTTATATACATCAAAGATTATCATTCATAAATAAAACAATCAAAACCTATAGTTTTTTCTCTTTTCTTAATCAAAAGAGTTCTTAAAGATAAAGAGTAGAAGATTACAATCAGTGATCCATCAGTTCAAGAATCTCACTTCTGCTTTTCACCAACCTATGAAACACTTCTCTAACTCGTCTTTGTAACCCTTCAAGCCCATCCTCCATTTTCCGGCAAATCTCATCCATCTCCGCCACTTCCGCAGCCACATCCTCCTCCCCATTAAACCTAAACCCTTCACAGAACTCCATCAGCTTCAACCCAATCCTCTCCATCCTCTGCATCTCCTCCATCAATCCACCACTCCGCGTCTCTTTCCGTTTCATCTCTTCTCCGATCCTCTCAGAGATGCTCACGGCGGCACTAGCCCAAACCTGATGCTTCGGTAGCGGCAAATGAACTGTTAAGCCGTTACTTGTTTGACAAGGAACCGCCGTAACTAACGTCCACATCACCATTACCATGACACTATTCATTATATATATAGGCGACGCCTCTCCACCACGTGGCGCTACGAGATTCGCCGTCATTGCTTGAATCTGCTTCGCCGCTGACCAATTCTTGCTCACACACCCTCCTCCTCCTCCTCCTCCGCTTCCACCGCTACGCCGGCCAAACGAGGACCACTGTTCCGTCGTTGACCTCCTATCACTTCCTCCTCCGCCGCTGCTACCGCAGTTTTTATCGGCGAGGAGGCTTGTGAGAGCTCGTTTAGCTCTCCTAACGCTTCCGTCATTTAACGGTGTTTGTTTCAACGCCGTAACAGCAATCTCCGCAAACCGCTGGATTTGTCTGACTGAGTCAACGCCGTTGACTACGGCGGTACAAATATCAAGAGCTTTAACAATCCGATCATGCATCTCCGGTACAAGCTTATCCAACGGTGGTTTCGAGATCTGAGATGGATTCGTGGTTAAAACCGAATGAAACTCCGATTCACAAGACATGAAAACATCAAGAAGCTTCCTTAGCCACTGGATCGAAAGAATCGGGCAAGATTCCGGCGAATCTAACGGTGGTGGTGGTGGTAATAACTCGGCGAAACGCTCAGCTACGTGTTTTTGGAAATCTTCGAGTTCTTCAAGCTCTTGCTCGTGATTAACGTCCATGGAAACGATCTGATTGCGACGGCTGAGTCGACTTAGGAACGAACTCTGATGCTCAGTCACCGGCGCCATTTGAAACGGCGAGAGATTACAACAAAATATTGATAAATCAGAGAAGGGTTTTTATGAGATTATTGATTGACCAGAGAACAGAGTCTTTATATGGGAGAAGGGAATAAGTTTGGAAGACATGTTTTGTCTGGTTGTGAGACCAAAGACTTGTTCTTCTCTCTTTTTTTCTTCCTTGTATATACATGTTTTCTTCTTTTTACTTATTATCGTATATATATCCTTTCAATTTATTTCAAGAACTTGATTTATCAGATGCGAAAGTGTAACTTGTCTACTCTTTCTTTTAAAGCAAGAGTATTTATTATCCATAAAAAAAAATCATATTTATGATTCTTTTATTAATACTTTTTATGTGGAAAAGACCAAATGCCATGTTCCAAATCTTGACACGAGTAAAATAATTACATAAGCTATAATAAAACTCGCAGCACATTTAGTGATTTAGCTGAGACATATTTTGTAGCATCACGTATAGTCCGATGAATCTACTTGCAATTCATTATATTCTTTTTCATGTAATTAATTTTAGCAGATCTCTTCACCAATATAGCATTTACAATATAACCTATTTAAGATGGATTAAGAAACGATAATTTACTTCTATGAATAACTTTTTGTGTTGTTGACAAAAAAAAATAAAAATAAAGATCAACTCTTTGTGTAAAATAGTATTTTTCTCCTAATATTCCACACAGTAATTTTCTATAAAAAAATATATTTTTCTCTAATAAATGCATATACAGTAAATCTCTACTTCAAAATTGTTTGCGAAAACAGAACTTACATCATTTTTTTACCTCAAAAATAGCTTAATTATATGAAAATATGCTAAATACAGTCCTTTTCCGTGCATATATAATATGTCTTCTAATTTGTTTTTTCAACTAAATACAGTCATTTTCATTGGAAAACTTGGAAAACACCTTAGTGTTCTAAAAGTGTTACGGGAGATTTTGTATCCATTTAAAGAATTAGTTAAAACATATTTCGGCAAAATTGATTAGAATTGAAATTTATATAAATTTTAAAAAATGTTCTTTATATCATGGGAAGAAGAAAATAATAAAGCGACCTAAAGATTTTTTTTTCTTTTGTTCGCCACCGAATTGGTTTTATCACAAAAAAAGTGTAAAGAAAGGAATCAGACCGTTTCGTCTAAAAAAGCTGAAGCTCTTCTTGAAAGTATCCATCAGGTTGAAAATATCGTCGTTGTCATAAGCAAAAGGATAAGATAATATAACTAAGAAAATCATTATTGGCTAAAAAAATAATAAATAAATTATGAGAAAGCAAAAGCCAAAAATAGTGACAATAGAGAAGAGAGCAGGCTTTGACTGAGTCACGCACATCTCTTGGCTTTCTGTGCGCTTTGATCTCTTCCATGGTTCCAATAAATTCAGTTTTGAAGAGTTATGAATTTATGATGAATTAAGAAAACTAATACGTACTACTATGCATGTTAAGATAATTTATGATGAATTAAGATAATTTATGCAGTGACAAAAAAAAAGATAATTTATGCATATAGTACCCTCTGTTCTAATTGTTACATGTTTTAGAGATTTCACACATATTAAAAAATTACTTAAAATTACATTTCTAACTTTATTTATTACTTACTTTCATTGAAAATAAAAATAAAAAGTTGTCTACTAAATACGTTTGAAGGCAAAAGGACATTCTAGCTTTATATTTATTGTCTATATTTTTTCATGGTTGAAAATCCTTATTTTCCACATGATTCAGTCTCATCAACGATTACAATAATTGTCAATAATTTTTTTTTATGAGTAAAGAGAGAGAGAGAGAGTATTCACGTATATAATGTGAAATTCTTGGAACAAATTTAACTTTAGAGCCAAATTTTTAAGTATCTATTCAAATTGTTTAGAGCCAAAAACCCAAGAGATTTACGCTTCATCAAACTGGCTTATATATTGTCAATAGATGATAGACTATAACAACAAACTTTTAATAATGCATTTGTCTCATAATATTGATCTAAATGTATCTTTTGTAAGTGATGAGAGAGATTTTGGTTTTGATTTAAATAAGACACCTACAAATTCTTCTGACGATGAGTTAGAGAATCCAAATCATGCTGAAACTGAAGTTTCTTCTCCCATAATATCAGGTCATATTTTTCATATATACATTGTAGTATATTTTTTTAATAGTCTGGTACTTATCTTTATCCAATGATTTGCTTTCTAGTATAGATTTTAGTTTCACTCTATAATATTGAATCGTTAGTTGTGGCTGTGTTTAAAAATCACGTTTGAGTTAAAATTTGTTTTTATTTATGTGTTTGTATATTGTTTGATAACTATTGGCAATGCTATTATCTTAATTTCATCATATCATAATGTTTTTTTTCCTACTTTAAAATACCAGAATCATGTATGCAGATAATATGAGGTGTGTTTTTATGCTTCTTTAAATTTGTTAACACATTCGGTTAAAAATAAGTTTTATATGTTTAATTTGCCTGTGGATCATTCACAATAATATGTTTGAACATTACATAGACATTTGCAAGATTAATTGTTTTACCATTGAAGAAATTCATTTCAGTTTGTGATCATAGTCATTAGTTAAATCAAATGTTTAATCCTATCATTGTATATCACGTATGATTTGTTTGATGGGGTACCCTTAGTCAAATACAGTGAAATTGTTTGACTATTTTATTAAATTATTAGATTTGGTAACTAATGGTGTCTTTTGTGATTATTCTAATAAAACAGAAAATTTGGAAACGTCCTAGAATCAACAACAAATCGTCGATAAGAGGAAAGAAATGACAAATGGAGAAAGATGGGAGGTCTACAATGCTTTGTTGGAGAGAAGTGATAGTGGAAAATTAAAGAAAACCATGACAATGGAAGTTGCTGATTTACTTTCAGTGCCTTAGCAGACAGTACAATATTTGGAGAAGAGCAAAAACTACTCCGAAAGGTGAAGCCGTTGATGTTTCACACAAGAGAAAAGGGAATTGTGGTCCCAAAAAGTTGGAGATTGACTTGAGCCAAGTTGTTAATGTGCCATTACGTTTCCGGACGACCATAAGTGTAGCAGCAAGTTTGGATGTCAACCCAACCGCAGTGTTCAAATGTCTAAAACAAGGACGTATTAAACGTCATTCCAATGCCATCAAGCCACTACTAAGAGAAGATAATATGAAAGCTCGGATACGGTTTTGCCTATCCATGCTTGATAAAAATGATTTCCCTCATCAACCAAAATTTGTTGATATGCACAATGTTGTACATATCGATGAGAAATGGTTTCAGATGACGAAAAAGACGGAGACATATTATTTGCTTCCCGATGAAGAGGATCCACTACGTACCTGTCAGATCAAGAATTTTATTGGAAAGGTAATGTTTTTAACTACTTTGGCTCGACCAAAATTTGATGAAGAAGGCAACGAGATATTTTCTGGAAAAATTGGAGTGTTTCCTTTTGTTACCATGCAAGCAGCCCAGAGAGGGAGTAAAAACAGAGAGGCAGGAACCATGGAATGGAAACCGATGATCTCCGTAAAAAGAGATGATATAAGAAGTTGCTTGATTGAAAAGATTCTTCCCAAAATTCGTGATATGTGGCCGAAAGAAGATTTTGGAAAAACTATCTTCATTCAATAAGATAATGCAAAAACACATGTTGATAAAGAAGATAGAGAATTTCAAGAAACTGCTTCACGACATGGGTTTGATATGCAGTTGATGTGNTAAGATCTAATGACCCCTTCGGAGGTGATGGGCGATTAGTTTGATAACTTGGATCATGTGTAAGAAACCAATATCCAGACTTCACTGTATATTCTCCTCGTTCTAAAATAAGTCCAGATTAATTTATCCGGTTTAATATGTTGTGGAATATAAATTTGCCGAATAAATTGTTGACCAATGGGGTCAATATAAGAGGAAATCATTTCGTCATTCCAAAATCTGTGATTGCCAGTGGACAACATGAAGTCATGTAATGTGAGTGTCGAAGATAAGCAAGAGAGAATCGCTGGTCTTGGAGGATGAGTGGTAACAAAGTTATCCAATCCGACTTTGATTGTTTTACCATCTCCAAGTAGATACCGAGATCCTTTCTTAATAACATCCAGACCAGCTAGTAGAGATGACCATCCAAAAGATTGAGAACGTTTTGGTGTAGCTTCTAGAATCGAAACATCTTTAAAATAACGAGCTTTTAACACATGTGCCAAAAGAGATTCTGGATAGCATATAATACGCCACACTTGCTTAACAAGAAGCGCATCATTAAATTTGGTGAGATCTCTAAAACCTAGTCTTTCTTCATGTTTTTGTATATTGTAATTTTTTCCAAGCTATCCAAGGGATACCTTGAAAAAATAACCCTTTCAAAAACAATTATATACAACAAAAAAGAAAACATATATTTAATCCTCTTCACACAACAAATGTATATATACACAAAGCTCACATATTGCGTTTTGTTTGTTTAGGATTTGGTTGGGAAAATATTTTGATCTTTTATAGATATGTTGTTAGTTCTTAATGTTTTGCAGCTAATTTTCATAACGATGAAACTTAGTCTAAAATTTACTATTAGTTTATTAATGTGTTCTGTTTGTTTTTTCAAAGGTTTTCTGCAAAAAAAACCTTTCAAGTCGTCATTTTTTACAATTTTATCTTTCATCTTCGAAAAATATAATTCAATTATACGAAATCAAAAAATAATATGTAATATAATTTTTATAAGCATTTTATAAATGTTTTGATGGTTACATATATTAGATTTTCAAAAATTAAATGTGGAAAATTTATCAACATTTTGATATGTTATTTATCAACATTTTATAAATTTGAAAGTGATGACGAAAAATTATATTATATATTAATTTTAACTTTAGAATTAATCTGCAATTTTTGAAAATAAAGGATAATGTTGCAAAAAATGACAATTTGAAAAGTTTATTTGCAGATAACCCTTCTTTCAATGCTTCTCGATTATAGATTGTTTTCAAATTTGCTGTTAATTAATAGCATAGTAGCCAAATGGGCATAGTGTCTTACGTATTGATTAGCATGCGAGTTTAGCTGTCAAATATTCTGTTACAAAAGTATTAATTTTCAAATGGAGAGAAACGAAATTCAATTTTACCTTCTCTTTAAAAACTTCAACACAAAAATGATATTTCCTCTATTTTAAAATAAGCAATATTTTAGCATTTTTAAAAATCAAAATAAGTGATGTTTTATATTTTCAATACAAAAGAAAAAATAACTTATGTTTTCCAATGAATCTTAAAAACTTTTTCATACTATTGAGGCTATTAATTATATAATATATGGGTATAACAGTAGTATAATTTTTAGATTTTCTTAATTATTGTGCATTCAACTAAAACATCTTATTTTATTTTATTGTTGAAAAAGAGGGACTATGCTATATTGACTAGAGTTTTTTTTTTTTTTTGTCAACATATTGACTCAGAGTTGTTAAATTCGAAAAAACAACTCAGAGTTGTTATAGTATTTTATTCATCGACGTTTCGTACAATAGTATAACAGATGATGGTAACGGTTTAAGAATCATTTATAAATTATAATCATGGATTATATATATGTAACAAATATTTATACATAAATATATGTAGTACTTACTGTTCATGATGCTCCTCCAATACATTTGAATATGATACAACTTTAATCTCTTCTACCTTGATTAAGTTCCCATATCTAAAATTCTTTGCGATATATGTAGAGATTAGTACATCTGAAGTGGATAATTATGTGTACTTGTGTTTCTTAATTGGGAGTATAGTCATTTTGGGATTCGTTCGAAGTTAATAATCGTATAAAATTGAATAAGAATTTTTCTTGAAATGTATACTGATTATATATAAATAATGTCTGCGTTAGGGATCCTTACAATAATGAATTAAATTTTGGACATATATAAATTTTTACTGATACTAATGTCGTTATGTGCTTGAATTTATTAAAAATATATAAACTATATATAAATTATTATTTTTTTGTCAAGCAAACTATATAATAATATAAATAATGTTTGAAAACTTTCAGTAACGTGGACGGTCTCGGTCATGGCCCATGGCGGCTAACAATGGTGGGAGCAGGTCTCCGGGTAACATACAATAATACCATCGACAGACTGAGTTTAAAGATTGTTAATTAAATTTTGAAAAGTTATGGTACGCATTATATTTAATTGCATGTGTATAAAGTACAAAATGTACACATGACTCTACCCAGCTATTCGCAGGTAATTAAAAGAAAAAATCTATGAATTGATTAATAAGTTTTAAGATTTGAATTAGATTGTATTTATGACACAGCCCAAAATAATCTCATATAACGTATACCGAAATACGCCATGCAAATATATATTTTTACCCAATAAAAAGTCTAGTTACGTTTTACACCATATGTAAATGTTTACATTCGTTACCGTACATAGAGAGTTTTGCGTTTGAGCTATTAAAGTGTCTACATGTACACATTTAGAAGGGATGAAATACCTAATGATGATGTGAACGTTATTTGTTAAGAGGTTGATATATTATACTATATTAAAAAAAACGTGAACGTAGATTAACATTAAGAAAAAAATGTAGATCCAGACGAATGTATTTTTTGGGGGAAGATTAATGTTAATTAATAATGAAAATGAAAGTAACTGATTGATATTACGTGAATGCATTTTTACTCAAAAACAACATTCGTCAAGATTAGTTGTTGTTTGTTAATTGGGTTGTTAATCAACAACCATTATTATAAAAAATTGATTGTGTAAGATAATTTACAAATAATTATTAAATATGAGTTGATCTAGTGGTTAACCACTGAGTTCTCTAAAACATAAAAACATAAAAAGTTACGGGATCGATTCACGTTGAAATGGTCATGCTCTCTTAAAAAAAGTTAATTTAACATAGTTTGGAACGCGTCCTAAAAAATTATGGGATTAGACCCGAAAAATTGCAAATAATTCCAACTTCATTAAAGTACTTCACATGCAATGATTTGTCTACGAAATACAATTAATTAATTTACCGAATATCTCGACGAAATAAAAAAGGTATCGAAATTCTCATCTATGCAACCTTTAATTCCACGAGCAATCTATATAGGCTAATAAAAGTAGCCATCGTACGTAACATCAAGCAAAAACAAATACATAGCTTTGGAATGTTTGTAGTGTCCTGGCATGGCAAGTTGAATGAATACAAAGCAAGGTAATATAATTAGCACAAAATGTAGGGTTTATTATTCCATTAACATATATCGTTTTTTTTTCTTTATCTACAACAAACTTAAATTTATAGTTTAGTGTTCCAAAATAAATTCTGAAAGCCTTAAAGTCTCATGTGATGTAACTATAGAAAGGAGTTGTTATAGGGAACTTTCTATTTATGAATGAACTATTCCTAATTCAAAGCTCATCGAATTAACTCAATTACTTTATTCTATAGAAATAATAACTATAGTTACACATTAACATTCAATATACTAACAAGAAAATATCTCATGAATAATACATATATTGAAATTTAAAAAACCATATACAATCATGCCTAATGGATACGTTTAGACCCAAACTCAAACTAATTTTGTTCAATCTTCTCTATTTTTACTTTAGTTTTGATTATATAGGTATAACGATGATGATTAATAGTTTTGTTAGATATGATTTGTTGCTACCAAATAAAGACACGACATGTAGCTCTATCACACACAAATAATCTACTAAAAAGGTAGTCTGTATCTAATAGACAGACCCGAGGAATAAGACTTACTCGAAGATTCGGTCTCGTCCTAAATGCTTTCGGAGGACGAGCCACTCCAGTCAATATAACTTCAATTCAAGCAGGTCGACCAAATAACCCCATTCAATCCCGGTTTCAGAGACAAGTAGGCTAATGGGATCCTCTTGGGACCATTAATCACCTATTTTACCTCTCCCTCGTTCAGATCCCTTATTGTCCAAGTTGCATCTCGAAGAGTTACATCCCCACTCGAAGACGCAGCATTCATCTTTCATAAACTCTTTCACTAAACAGTAGATCAAGGCTTAGATCTCTCAAACTAAAACACATAACCTTAACACCTATTTCTTTCCTAGAATTCGAATTTTTGTCCAGTTATGTTGATCAATTTTGACTAGAACGTTAGAGAGTCTATATATGTGACTATATATTTTTGTTCTCCAATGAGCTGTTTTAACCATGCATGCTACTATCGCATGCGTTACCCTTCCGAAGGCGGTCGGAGACGCATTGCTCGATTTTTCACGAAGCGGACGAACCACCTACGTTACGGTTATTTGAACCATTTTAAAAAGATCTCCAAAAATTCGTCTCGAACAAGCTTTTTAAGGTTCTAAAATATTTATAAATTGATTTTTATTCCATTTAAATTAGTATAGTTGTATGTTAAATATTAGTTTTTGTAATAATTTTAAGCTTAACTAATTAAATTTCAGGGGACATGTTTTTCTAAAATTTAGATTTGAATTTAATAATTTTTAATTTAGATTTTAAGTTAATTATTTTTTTTTCATAATTTTTGGGGACATGTTATGATTTTACTAACATTTGTCTCTCTCTTCACTTATTTTATTAAATTATATAAATATACACAATATTAAATATCCATATTTCCTTAAGAAAAAAATTAGAAAATAATAATAACAATAACAATAAGAAAAGACAAGGCAATATTATTTTAATGATGATCATTCAAATCAAACAGTAAATA
The DNA here is from genome assembly GCA_004349715.1 of Crucihimalaya himalaica. Taxonomy (NCBI): domain Eukaryota; kingdom Viridiplantae; phylum Streptophyta; class Magnoliopsida; order Brassicales; family Brassicaceae; genus Crucihimalaya; species Crucihimalaya himalaica. The sequence continues at coordinate 1,700,574 of SMJT01000034.1, read as the reverse complement.
AATAGAACATGTTAGTTAGCTACTTTCTTCTTGTTCTCTTCTCCTAATTACTTTATCCTCTCACAACCAACACCATATATAATCCTGACTTGGGAATTCTTATTCTCCAAACATTGTCAAATCAAAATTTCTAAGTGTCTCATAAAAAAAATGACAATATTCGGGTTAGCTCTTGTAATGATTCTTGCGATTCTAGGATCTGTGAGCTTTTCAGAAGCTCAATTGAAGATGGGATTCTACGACAAAACTTGCCCTAACGCAGAGAAGATTGTACAAGATGTTGTCAACCAACATATCCACAATGCACCTTCTTTGGCTGCTGGCCTTATCAGGATGCATTTTCATGATTGCTTCGTTCGGGTATCACCATCTTTTTTAATCACAATTCATAAACCATAAATTTAATACTTATTAATTTGCATATTATCATAAGTACACTCAATATACATACTATTGCCAGTAACCCTTATTATCACTCTCCAAGATAAATAAATTTAAAATAAAATTCTTATCATAATATTACTTTGGAGATATATTAGTTTTAGGCATGTGTTTATCATACCGTATATGCAACAACGTATATTTTTTCATATATACCTATATATGATATATAAATACATACGTATTGGTGTTGACAGGGTTGTGATGGTTCGATCTTGATCAACGCGACATCGAGCAACCAACGAGTTGAGAAGCTTGCTCCTCCAAATCTAACTGTTAGAGGTTTCGACTTCATCGATAAAGTAAAGTCTGCCCTAGAATCAAAGTGCCCTGGAATCGTCTCCTGCGCCGATATCATCACCCTTGCTACTAGAGACTCTATTGTTGCTATTGTGAGTATGCTAATACTTTAGTTACTTCATTTTGTATAAACTCTAAACCCGATACAAAAACTAACCGGTTTCGATTGATTTTGGCTTAGGGTGGACCGACATGGAATGTTCCAACGGGACGCAGAGATGGACGTATCTCTAACTTTACCGAGGCTTTGAACAATATTCCTCCTCCTTTTGGAAACTTCACGACTCTTATAACCCTCTTTGGAAACCAAGGACTTGATGTTAAAGACCTCGTCTTGTTATCCGGTATAATACAACTCCAAATTGTCTTTTTCTTTTGGTCCGGTTTAGTAACTTGGGATAGAAACTTCGTTGAGCTATTAACCTCATAGGCTATGAATGATAATCATCCTGCACGTACAGTTGAATTAAAATATATATATTATTTACAGTTGTTTTGCTTGTTACTATTCGGATTCATTGAATTGAAAACGCTACAGTTTCGCTTACTTGGGTTATTTCAGACGTCGTCGTCTCAATTTATGGTACATAAAGTGTCACATTTAAACGTTATAGGTGCGCACACTATTGGAGTGTCTCATTGCTCCTCCTTCTCAAACCGTCTCTTCAATTTTACCGGTGTTGGAGACCAAGATCCGTCGCTCGATAGCGAATATGCCGCCAATCTCAAGTCACGGAGATGTTTATCTCTCGCCGACAATACAACAAAAGTCGAAATGGATCCCGGTAGTAGAAACACCTTTGATCTTAGCTACTACAGGCTTGTCTTGAAACGTCGTGGACTTTTCGAGTCTGACGCTGCATTAACTATGGATCCTGCGGCATTGGCTCAGGTCAGACGTTTCGCCGGAGGATCGGAGCAAGAGTTCTTTGCTGAGTTCTCGAAGGCTATGGAGAAAATGGGAAGGATTGGGGTCAAAACCGGGTCAGATGGGGAGATCCGAAGAACATGTGCGTTTGTTAATTGAAAATGTTTCTTTTACTTTCGGTTTTTGAATCGTTTTTTATTACTGTATTGTTTAATAAAGTTAATTTGGGTGTTTTTGTTCTTTTTTTGGGTGTTTACAATTTCGAGGTATGTATTATTGTATGTGATGAAAATGTAATTTTTTCGAATAAATTTCAAGTATGTGAAATCGTTTTATTAAATTTCCATCAATTTATTTTCAATAAAAAAAATTGCTCTGCATTTCTGAAAAGAAATCAGATGCATTAGCATTATATTTCTATTTCTAAAAAAACCATAAATAAATATTAATGTACAACATAACGGAAAATGTTACTATTTTTGTTCATCAACATATATAATCAATTTTAGAAAATAGTAAAAGATTAACCAGTTTAATAAAATTGACTAGATTTGACGGGAAAAAAATATATGTAAAAGAACATTAAAGGTAGACATATTGTGCCAAATCTTTTCAATTTTTTTAAATAGTAAAAAGGTGACTAAATTTGACGAAAATACTATATATGTAAAAGAAAAGTAAAGCTATATATATGGTGTCAAACCTTGAGACCAAATATTTTAAGAAGGTATGTTTAATTAAAACTATGACCAACAGAATTATTTTACTCGATTAAAAAAAAACAAATATGACAAAATAATTTTTTTCGTATTAGTAAATATATATATATGCAAACTAAAAGGTTTGAAAAAATATGAGTAAATAAAATGAAAAGGGTTAGGAAAAAGACTTCTTATTTTTATAACTAGTTTCAGTTTCAGATATCTTAATTTGATGTCAAACAAGAAAAAGAAACAATCTTAGTATTTCTTCTTAACTATTGTAAGTAGGCCATGACCCAAAATGTTAAGCTCAATGGTGGACTAAAAAAACTAGATTGTATTAAAAGCCCATTGACCCACTTGTAAATAATTACCTGCAATTTTGGATGTTCATAAGTGTTTATGTTTCTCTTCTCAAATTTACCATTGATAAGCTACACACAAGTGTAACTTAGTGTAAAACTATTTTTGTAAGAACTTTAACTTATGAAGACTATATTTTATTTGCCAGTCTTTTGAAGATACATTGTCCAAGCAACATCAATGGTGGCTACAAACCAGATTGGGCTTATTAAAGCCTATTGACCCACTTGTTCATCAGTGTTTATGTTTCTCTTCTCAAACTTACCATTGATAAGCTACGCACAAGTAGTAACTTTAGTGTAAACCTGTTTTCTAAGAACTATAACTTATGAAGACTATATTTTATTTACCAGTCTTTAGAAGATATATTGTCCAAGCAACATCTCTTAGTATCACATAAACCTCAATGTGAAAGAGAATCAGAATATCAAAATGGTTTGGTGTAGTGTCACAATAGTGTTTTGCAATCTCAGTATTACACACACACACACACACACAAAAAAGCAAAATAGTGTATACATATCTTTCTTTAATTACGAACTGTAATTTATATACATCAAAGATTATCATTCATAAATAAAACAATCAAAACCTATAGTTTTTTCTCTTTTCTTAATCAAAAGAGTTCTTAAAGATAAAGAGTAGAAGATTACAATCAGTGATCCATCAGTTCAAGAATCTCACTTCTGCTTTTCACCAACCTATGAAACACTTCTCTAACTCGTCTTTGTAACCCTTCAAGCCCATCCTCCATTTTCCGGCAAATCTCATCCATCTCCGCCACTTCCGCAGCCACATCCTCCTCCCCATTAAACCTAAACCCTTCACAGAACTCCATCAGCTTCAACCCAATCCTCTCCATCCTCTGCATCTCCTCCATCAATCCACCACTCCGCGTCTCTTTCCGTTTCATCTCTTCTCCGATCCTCTCAGAGATGCTCACGGCGGCACTAGCCCAAACCTGATGCTTCGGTAGCGGCAAATGAACTGTTAAGCCGTTACTTGTTTGACAAGGAACCGCCGTAACTAACGTCCACATCACCATTACCATGACACTATTCATTATATATATAGGCGACGCCTCTCCACCACGTGGCGCTACGAGATTCGCCGTCATTGCTTGAATCTGCTTCGCCGCTGACCAATTCTTGCTCACACACCCTCCTCCTCCTCCTCCTCCGCTTCCACCGCTACGCCGGCCAAACGAGGACCACTGTTCCGTCGTTGACCTCCTATCACTTCCTCCTCCGCCGCTGCTACCGCAGTTTTTATCGGCGAGGAGGCTTGTGAGAGCTCGTTTAGCTCTCCTAACGCTTCCGTCATTTAACGGTGTTTGTTTCAACGCCGTAACAGCAATCTCCGCAAACCGCTGGATTTGTCTGACTGAGTCAACGCCGTTGACTACGGCGGTACAAATATCAAGAGCTTTAACAATCCGATCATGCATCTCCGGTACAAGCTTATCCAACGGTGGTTTCGAGATCTGAGATGGATTCGTGGTTAAAACCGAATGAAACTCCGATTCACAAGACATGAAAACATCAAGAAGCTTCCTTAGCCACTGGATCGAAAGAATCGGGCAAGATTCCGGCGAATCTAACGGTGGTGGTGGTGGTAATAACTCGGCGAAACGCTCAGCTACGTGTTTTTGGAAATCTTCGAGTTCTTCAAGCTCTTGCTCGTGATTAACGTCCATGGAAACGATCTGATTGCGACGGCTGAGTCGACTTAGGAACGAACTCTGATGCTCAGTCACCGGCGCCATTTGAAACGGCGAGAGATTACAACAAAATATTGATAAATCAGAGAAGGGTTTTTATGAGATTATTGATTGACCAGAGAACAGAGTCTTTATATGGGAGAAGGGAATAAGTTTGGAAGACATGTTTTGTCTGGTTGTGAGACCAAAGACTTGTTCTTCTCTCTTTTTTTCTTCCTTGTATATACATGTTTTCTTCTTTTTACTTATTATCGTATATATATCCTTTCAATTTATTTCAAGAACTTGATTTATCAGATGCGAAAGTGTAACTTGTCTACTCTTTCTTTTAAAGCAAGAGTATTTATTATCCATAAAAAAAAATCATATTTATGATTCTTTTATTAATACTTTTTATGTGGAAAAGACCAAATGCCATGTTCCAAATCTTGACACGAGTAAAATAATTACATAAGCTATAATAAAACTCGCAGCACATTTAGTGATTTAGCTGAGACATATTTTGTAGCATCACGTATAGTCCGATGAATCTACTTGCAATTCATTATATTCTTTTTCATGTAATTAATTTTAGCAGATCTCTTCACCAATATAGCATTTACAATATAACCTATTTAAGATGGATTAAGAAACGATAATTTACTTCTATGAATAACTTTTTGTGTTGTTGACAAAAAAAAATAAAAATAAAGATCAACTCTTTGTGTAAAATAGTATTTTTCTCCTAATATTCCACACAGTAATTTTCTATAAAAAAATATATTTTTCTCTAATAAATGCATATACAGTAAATCTCTACTTCAAAATTGTTTGCGAAAACAGAACTTACATCATTTTTTTACCTCAAAAATAGCTTAATTATATGAAAATATGCTAAATACAGTCCTTTTCCGTGCATATATAATATGTCTTCTAATTTGTTTTTTCAACTAAATACAGTCATTTTCATTGGAAAACTTGGAAAACACCTTAGTGTTCTAAAAGTGTTACGGGAGATTTTGTATCCATTTAAAGAATTAGTTAAAACATATTTCGGCAAAATTGATTAGAATTGAAATTTATATAAATTTTAAAAAATGTTCTTTATATCATGGGAAGAAGAAAATAATAAAGCGACCTAAAGATTTTTTTTTCTTTTGTTCGCCACCGAATTGGTTTTATCACAAAAAAAGTGTAAAGAAAGGAATCAGACCGTTTCGTCTAAAAAAGCTGAAGCTCTTCTTGAAAGTATCCATCAGGTTGAAAATATCGTCGTTGTCATAAGCAAAAGGATAAGATAATATAACTAAGAAAATCATTATTGGCTAAAAAAATAATAAATAAATTATGAGAAAGCAAAAGCCAAAAATAGTGACAATAGAGAAGAGAGCAGGCTTTGACTGAGTCACGCACATCTCTTGGCTTTCTGTGCGCTTTGATCTCTTCCATGGTTCCAATAAATTCAGTTTTGAAGAGTTATGAATTTATGATGAATTAAGAAAACTAATACGTACTACTATGCATGTTAAGATAATTTATGATGAATTAAGATAATTTATGCAGTGACAAAAAAAAAGATAATTTATGCATATAGTACCCTCTGTTCTAATTGTTACATGTTTTAGAGATTTCACACATATTAAAAAATTACTTAAAATTACATTTCTAACTTTATTTATTACTTACTTTCATTGAAAATAAAAATAAAAAGTTGTCTACTAAATACGTTTGAAGGCAAAAGGACATTCTAGCTTTATATTTATTGTCTATATTTTTTCATGGTTGAAAATCCTTATTTTCCACATGATTCAGTCTCATCAACGATTACAATAATTGTCAATAATTTTTTTTTATGAGTAAAGAGAGAGAGAGAGAGTATTCACGTATATAATGTGAAATTCTTGGAACAAATTTAACTTTAGAGCCAAATTTTTAAGTATCTATTCAAATTGTTTAGAGCCAAAAACCCAAGAGATTTACGCTTCATCAAACTGGCTTATATATTGTCAATAGATGATAGACTATAACAACAAACTTTTAATAATGCATTTGTCTCATAATATTGATCTAAATGTATCTTTTGTAAGTGATGAGAGAGATTTTGGTTTTGATTTAAATAAGACACCTACAAATTCTTCTGACGATGAGTTAGAGAATCCAAATCATGCTGAAACTGAAGTTTCTTCTCCCATAATATCAGGTCATATTTTTCATATATACATTGTAGTATATTTTTTTAATAGTCTGGTACTTATCTTTATCCAATGATTTGCTTTCTAGTATGGGTTTTTGTTTCACTCTATAATATTGAATCGTTAGTTGTGGCTGTGTTTAAAAATCACATTTGAGTTAAAATCTGTTTTTCTTATGTGTTTGTATATTGTTTGATAACTATTGGCAATGCTATTATCTTAATTTCATCATATCATAATGTTTTTTTTCCTACTTTAAAATACCAGAATCATGTATGCAGATAATATGAGGTGTGTTTTTATGCTTCTTTAAATTTGTTAACACATTCGGTTAAAAATAAGTTTGATGTGTTTACTTTGCCTGTGGATCATTCACAATAATATGTTTGAACATTACATAGACATTTGCAAGATTAATTGTTTTACCATTGAAGAAATTCATTTCAGTTTGTGATCATAGTCATTAGTTAAATCAAATGTTTAATCCTATCATTGTATATCACGTATGATTTGTTTGATGGGGTACCCTTAGTCAAATACAGTGAAATTGTTTGACTATTTTATTAAATTATTAGATTTGGTAACTAATGGTGTCTTTTGTGATTATTATGATAAAACAGAAAATTTGGAAACGTCCTAGAATCAACAACAAATCGTCGATAAGAGGAAAGAAATGACAAATGGAGAAAGATGGGAGGTCTACAATGCTTTGTTGGAGAGAAGTGATAGTGGAAAATTAAAGAAAACCATGACAATGGAAGTTGCTGATTTACTTTCAGTGCCTTAGCAGACAGTACAATATTTGGAGAAGAGCAAAAACTACTCCGAAAGGTGAAGCCGTTGATGTTTCACACAAGAGAAAAGGGAATTGTGGTCCCAAAAAGTTGGAGATTGACTTGAGCCAAGTTGTTAATGTGCCATTACGTTTCCGGACGACCATAAGTGTAGCAGCAAGTTTGGATGTCAACCCAACCGCAGTGTTCAAATGTCTAAAACAAGGACGTATTAAACGTCATTCCAATGCCATCAAGCCACTACTAAGAGAAGATAATATGAAAGCTCGGATACGGTTTTGCCTATCCATGCTTGATAAAAATGATTTCCCTCATCAACCAAAATTTGTTGATATGCACAATGTTGTACATATCGATGAGAAATGGTTTCAGATGACGAAAAAGACGGAGACATATTATTTGCTTCCCGATGAAGAGGATCCACTACGTACCTGTCAGATCAAGAATTTTATTGGAAAGGTAATGTTTTTAACTACTTTGGCTCGACCAAAATTTGATGAAGAAGGCAACGAGATATTTTCTGGAAAAATTGGAGTGTTTCCTTTTGTTACCATGCAAGCAGCCCAGAGAGGGAGTAAAAACAGAGAGGCAGGAACCATGGAATGGAAACCGATGATCTCCGTAAAAAGAGATGATATAAGAAGTTGCTTGATTGAAAAGATTCTTCCCAAAATTCGTGATATGTGGCCGAAAGAAGATTTTGGAAAAACTATCTTCATTCAATAAGATAATGCAAAAACACATGTTGATAAAGAAGATAGAGAATTTCAAGAAACTGCTTCACGACATGGGTTTGATATGCAGTTGATGTGTCAGCCGTCTAACTCACCAGATTTGAATATATTGGATCTTGGATTTTTCCGCGCCATTCAGTCACTGCAAAACAAACTTTGTGCCACTACAGTAGAAGAACTTGTTACTGCAGTAGAAAAAGCATACGATGAATACCCTACGAAACAAGTCAACCGGATATTCGTAACTTTACAATCATGTATGCAGGAGATCATGAAAGTTGGAGGATCAAACCGGTACAAAATCCCTCATATGCAGAAAAAAACATTGGAAAGAGAAGGACATCTACCTACCCAATTGGCTTGTGATCCTGTCTTAGCAGAAGAGGTAATAAATTCTTTAGCATGCTAAAGAATTTTTTAGACTTCGATTGCATTATTTTACTAAAATTTGACAATGTCTTTTTTAAAACTATTATCGTTTGGAAATTATTTGAAATAATTATTTTATTTTTATTTTTTTCATATGGAGTAACTTCTGTTGATCATATGGGTTTGTGATTGCTATAGTATGTAACAAAATAAGAAGAGTTATACAAGTAAAATAATACTCGTACTAATAAAACTACTTGACCACTCAATTTTAAAAAATCATTTTAATTATTGAAAGTTTTACAAAGATTTTGAAGAATACAAATACATATTTATATCGATTTAGGTTTCTCTAAATATTTGGGAAGCAGCAATCGTAGCATATCTTCTCTAACACGTATCCAGTGTTCGCTTTAGTGGAGTCTTCCGTCATCGTCAGGAAGTTTGTTTAAGTCAAAATCATGTTTGACGTTTAAATTATCTACATGAGTTGATTGAACAATTTCCACTGTATCTCCTTCTTTTTTTTATCTCCGGAAGCTTGTTCATGTCAGGTTCTTGTTTGACGTCTACATGAAACGGTTGAACAATTTCCACCATATCGACTTCTTCGTTAATATCTGGAAGCTTGTTGAAATCAAAGTCATGTTTGATGTGAAAATCATTTACATGAAATTGTTGAACATCTTCTGCCATATCTATTTCTTCTTTCATTTCTTTGTTGAAAAATTCTTTAATTTTAAAGAAGAAAATGAAGAAGAATTTGGAAAGGTAATTAAGAAAGAAATGGTTTTCTATTGAAGTATAAAAGCATAACAAGAAGAAGATGAAAGATGCAAGTAGAATAAGATACCTGTAATCATATATGGCCGATACTAGTAATTATGTTCACGTAAAACAAAGCACTCAAATACAATACTATGTAACAAATTCTTCATCTTCCAAATTTTTTTTATTCTATTAATGCTAATTATCTTTCACAAATAAAATTGAAATAAATGAGGGTATGATAGGCAAAAATGGTGTAAATATGCATAGAAAACAGGGAATATACATCTTTTTGAAACAAAAGTTTTTTCTAAAACATGTAACAATTAGAAACAGAGGGAGTAATAATTTTGCGGTGATGTCTGAAGCAAAATAACTATCTGAAAACTGAGATAGTAACAAAAATAACACTTTCTTCGTTTTATTATTAGCGTTTTTTTCACACAAATCAAAAATGATTACACTAATATTTTTTTATTTCTAAATAATCTTTTTTGCAATGTCATTATATTAAAGAGAATAGTTTAGATAAGTCAATTCGAAAGAATATTGTTTACAAATGACATAAATCGCGATAAAACATGAAATTTTCGTGCCAATTTACCCGCTATCTCATGAGCTTAATTTAATTTTTATTAATCATTTTATAATTTTTATCTAAAAGTATTTACTTTTAAAATCTAAAACACCACTTATTAAACATGAAATTTTTGTTGTCAACTTAAAATTTTTAAGTTGACAACAAAAATATAAAACAAATTCTAAATATTAATACAAAAATTAAATTGAAACGGAGAAAATAATAATACTTACTGTTATTGTTGTAAAGATAACCATAAACTATATAATTGTTTTTTTTTTTCATCTAGATATTATATTGATAAACCAAGAGATTACAACGTACAAGGCACAATGCCCTTCTACCACCTGACATTTCTATCCTGTAAGGAAAGAAGTCAAACTTACAAAAAATGAAGTCAAAGGTTGATAACTCAAACCAAAAAGAGACCAAACTAACTAGGAGAAATCCTCATCTCACTAACAAAGATGCTATTAAGCCAAAACGGGTGTCCCATTTGAACATAAGAATGACATCGATTCGTCTTAGTGACACTTTGTGCGATGAGATACGGACCTCTATTAGTGGCTCTGACTTCCAACTCCACTCTCCACGAGGCAAAGGGAGCTAAATCATTACTCATATCTGATAATTGAGACTTGTAAGAAGGTCAAGCACTCGGTCTATTCACTGCCTTCACCAAAGTAGCATCTTCCAAAGACAAAATAACATTTGTCATTTTATGGCTATGCATACTCTCAGCTGCCCACAAAAAACTAGTCAAATAAGCTTCAGCCCATGAATTGATTTGACCAAAAGCTCTTCTGCTATGCAATAAGGTCTTCCCAGTATCATCTCTCACTACCCAGGAAGCCCCTGTAAGACTTTTTTCCTTTGACCTGGCTGTACCAATATTACATTTGACCCACATACGGGAGGAGGTTGCCAAACCTTTCTCTCAACCCCATTATGTCTCAAGGCCAACAATTTTCCTTTTATTTCCACTTGTTAAGCCAAAAGCCATTCAACAACATCTTCTCTAATCATTTCAATGGTCTTTAAGGCATCAAAAATCTTATCTTCAATGGAAAAATAATTTCTATTCTTCCATAACGCCCACAAGATCCAAGGAAAACTAATTCTCACTTCTCTTTGGACTTTTAGACTCTGACCAGTAGTCAAGACAAAGCAAATATTGGCATAAACTGAAGTTTGAGAGAACCCACCTTCTGGACAAGGAAACAAGGAAAGGGCCCATACCTGTCTCGCAACAGAACAAGTGAAAAGGACATGATTTATGTCTTCACCTTCTAATCCACATAATTGGCATCTCCTGTCAATTAACATTCCTCTTGTAACCAACCTTTCAGCCACTGGTAATGCTCCACTTAAAGCCTTCCACAGAAAGGTTTTGATCTTGGGAACTGTTTGTAAACTCCAAACCTGGGACTTTAATCCATTCAGAGAAGGCAAAGAGGTAGCTTCTTCAATGAATACCTTTTTCTTTAGAGCATGTGCCAGCCAATACCCCGACTTGACTGAGTAATCTCCTGACTTATTGTGATCCCAGATCCAAAAGTCTTCATTGTCCATAGCTGGTTTGATTTTCAATATCATCTCAATGTCTTGAGGATAGAAACAATCTTCTAACACTCTTCTATCCCAGCACTTAGCTGATAAGTTCATCATATCACTAACCCTCAAGCTGAGATTGAAGTTAATCTGTTTGCTATAGGGAGTCCTTAGTTCATTATCCCAGATCCAATGATCTTGCCAAACCTTGACAGACTTTCCATTTCCTATCTTCTTTTTTAGGCCCTCCACTAAAAGCTTCCTGCCATGCAAAACACTTCTCCAAGCAAAGGACGGTTTTCCTTTTAGAACAGCTTCCAAAAAACATCTATCACTATAATATCTGCTCTAAAAAACCTTTGCACACAAAGAATTTGGGTCTTATAATAACCTCCAAGCTTGTTTGGCAAGCATAGCCTGATTGAAACATTCAATATCTCTGAATCCCAGACCTCCCTGCTCCTTAGTCAAACACATTTTATCCCAACTGACCCAGTGAATCTTCCTCTTGTGTTCTACAGTACTCCACCAAAAATCAGCCATTGTTTTAGATAAATCTTTACAAGTTGATTTTGGAAGTTTAAAACAAGACATGGCAAAATTAGGCATGGCCAATGCCACAGCTTTTAGTAAAACCTCCTTGCCACCCTGAGAAAGAGTTCTTGCAAACCAACCTGACAACCTGGACTTCAACCTTTCATGAATAAAATCTAGCATTTTAGCCTTTGACCCACTGAAACACTCTGGTAATCCAAGGTAAGTTCCAGCTCCACCTTCAATTGCTATACCAAATTTGAGCTTGATAAGATTCTTCTTAGCTTCCTCTACCTTACTACCAAAAGTAAGAGAAGATTTGTCCACATTTACAAATTGACCAGTTGCTTTCCCATAATCTTGTAGAATCTGGTGAAGAATTGAGCATTGATCCAATTCAGCCTTACATAGAAATAAGCTGTCATCAGCAAACAAGAGATGATGCACTGATGGCCCCTCCTCTGAAAACTGAATACCATTCAACTGTCCTCTTCTTTCTGCTCTATTTAGCATGTGAGTAAGACCTTTTTTGCATAGTACAAAAAGAAAATTGGATAGATGATCCCCTTGTCTAAGTCCTCTATGAGGTATTATTATCCCTTGCTCTTGATCATTGATCAAAACTGTGTAAGTCACTGTTTTAACACATGTCATGATCCATCCTACCCACTTCTCATGAAATCCTAGAGCTTCCAACAAAGACTGTAAATAAGACCATTCCAACCTATCATAAGCCTTGGACATATCCGTCTTGACAGCTAAAAATTCCTTTCCAATCTTAGGATGAGTATGAAGACCATGCACCAATTCATGTGCAACCAAAATATTATCAGAAATGAGCCTCTCAGAAACAAAAGCAGACTGATTCGGGGACACTAATCGTGATAGAAGAGGTTGCAGCCTTTTAACTAGAATCTTGGAAATTATCTTGTACATCACAGAACACAAACTAATAGGTCTAAAATCAGTCATTGAGTCTGGATTCGGCTTCTTTGGAAGAAGGCATAACTGGGTATAATTCCACTCTTTCTGAAAATAACCCTCCTCAAAGAATCTTTGAACTTCTGTGCAGACTTTCTCTCCAATGATCTCCCAATAATGCTGAAAGAAAAGCCCAGTCATCCCATCCGCCCCAGGTGCACTTGAGGGCTTGATAGAGAACACAACCTCTTTGATCTCCTCCTTATTCACCCTTCTAATCAGCTCCATATTTGTCTCATCAGAAATCCTAGGAGTAAAATCAGCAAATAACTCCACAAAACTATTTGGATTAGAAGAAGTGAACAGATTCCTGAAGTAAGACGTTGCCACCTGCCCTTTAGAAGCTTCTGATCTCTGAACATTTCCATTCACATCCTTCAATTTTGCAATACTTCTTTTGCATCTGTCTGCTCTGACTTAAGCATGGAAAAATTTAGAGTTTTTGTCTCCTTCTCTTAGCCATTTATCTCTACATTTTTGACTCCAAAATGATTCTTCCTCTTTGTAAACCAATATCAACTATCTTTTCAGAAAAGTAACTTGTTGTGCACGAGGAGAATGAGCTGATTGATGAAATTCTAATGCTGCCTGTAGTTGATTAATCTTATCCAAGGCATTGATGGAATTTCCTTTCTTCCATTTACTCAAAGCACGCCTACAAACCCTTAATTTATCAGCCACAGTTTGATCGCCTAATCGATTTGAAGAACACCAAGCCTTTCGGATTGCTTCCTTGATGACTGGCTTGTACAAGAACCGTTTGTCAAATCTAAATTGACCTTTATAAGCTTGCTTGGAAGATAATAAACTGACCAAAACAGGTCTATGATCCGATCCTCTTTTATCCAAGAAAGATTGATTAGAAGCTGGAAACTGAATGAACCATTCCTTGTTTCCAAAACACCTATCTAACTTGCACTGAATCCACATAGAACCTCTCATACCTCCCCAAGTGAAATTGTTGCCTTGACTCTTTAGTTCTGTCAATCCACAAACAGACACCATATCCACAAATCCTTGGAAAGAGTTATTTGGTCTTCTAGGTCCCCCTAACTTCTCACCATTATGTAGGATTTCATTGAAATCCCCCACCATACACCAAGCTGATTTTCTCTGAGATCCAATTCTCATTAGTCTTTCCCATACTTCTGATCTCAGTCCAGCCATTGGATTACCATATACACATGAAACAAAAGAAACAGTAGAGCTGAAGTGAGCTTCAAAATCCAAAAGATTTTTATCTACAAACTTAAAATCTATCTGAACTGAATCCTTCCACATAAGAGCAAGACCGCCACTCAATCCAACTGGCTCCACTGTGTAGATTCTATCATACCCTAACCACCCCTGTAAATCTACTAACACATCTCTACAATTCTTGGTCTCCATCAGAAACAAAATCTCAGGAAAATACTTTTTACGCATCTCCCCAAGACGAGGAATTGTCAATTCATGAGGCCGCCCCACTCCTTGACAATTCCAGCTCATGATGCTCATTAACTCAAGGACAGTCCCTCCTTTGGGACTGCCTTTGGTGATTTAGGCTTTGCAGCCTTGGACACACCTTCCATTTTAGTTTCCGCTTTCCTTTTCTCCAACTCTCCTATCACCAGACCTCCCTTGATGAAAACATCTCCTTTTCCAAGTTCTTTGTTCTTGCCTTTACTGTTCCTGTTACCTTTTGAGGTTCTCTTCCTTGGTTTAGACTTTTTCAGAAAGACCCCGGAAGGACCAGCCTCAGAGAGGCCTATCCTATAGACCGTAGAGTCATTCTGAAAAGGGTTAAGAGATCCCAACGCTGCATTGTACCCAGGGTCAATCTGCATACCCGATGTTTCTAAAATCCATGGAGAAGTCACCTGAGGACTAGCTTTAATTGCACTTGACAAAAGTTTCTGATCCTGTATCTCTGAAGACTGAATCATAGATGAAGAAGATTCAGAGTCATATCCAAAAACAATCCCTTTACCCTTGTAGATATCATGAGAGATAACTGGTGCAGGCTCCAACTGCAGAACCAATTTCTTGGTAATAGGATCATTCTCTGCTTCACCAACCGATTTTCTAACTCTTTCTTCCCTGATTTTTCTCTCTTCCCCATCTGCAACCATTAAATACTGACGCATACCTTCTAAAACAACAGGGGCTATCTTGGGACGACCTGATATGGGGCTGATACCCACTTGATGTTCCTCCAAAATTCCAAATAAAGGATCAGATTCCTTCAGGACCAATTCTGGCTTAGGCTTAACAGTAGATAAACCCTTTCTTCTACTCAAAGCTTCTTCTTGTCTCCTAAGCACTAGAATCGGACATACATCTTGTTCATGTGTAAGCCTATGACAATTGTAACACCTTTTCTGAACCCTTTCATAAAAGAAAAAGACTGTTGTTGAGTTACCATGAGGCAAAATGATCACTTTGGACTTTCTTAACGGTCTTGATACATCAAACCTGACCTTTACTCTGACAAAATCTTGATTTTGTGGTTTGTCTGGATCGAAAACCACCTCCAACACTTGTCCAATCAACTCCCCAAGAGCTGTAATCGACTTTGCCGTGTAGTAATTAACTGGGATATTCCTGATTTGAACCCACAGATTGACAAATTGAAGATAATCACTTGGTGGTTGTTCCACCCATCTGTCAATTACTAACGCCCACTCATTATAAGTGTGGAGACCCTTCTCCAGAACTTCTATCAAGTCATGCTCAGATCTGAAGATGAATTGAAATCTTTCTTGAGACAAAGCTAAACCCCTCACTCTATCTTTCTTCTGCCATTTCCTTGGCATATCTAGTACCACACTCGATACTTTCTGTTTATCAGGATTTAAAACCCTACCAACAACACTTAACTCATTTTTTTCACTAGCATAAAACTCCGGAAGATCTGGCAACATAAACGGTTCATCTTCTTCATCTAGTGACATCGCCATTAAAGCTCTATCCATAGCGACAGACATCTTTACCTCACAAAGAAAAGACCACTGTCAAGACACCTTACACAAACAAACGACTTATCCTCTTCCAATTTTTCACTGAGAATACCGAAGACCAAGAGAGGAAGATCCACAAACTTTATCACGTAGATAGAACTTGGATTGAAAAAACCCAACTTTGAAAAAACATAGAAAGATGAAAGAGAAGTTTCGAGAAAAGTGAAAAAGGAAGCTATAATTTGGAAATCGACTAAGGGAACGTGTTTTTCCAGTCCTGAAGCTCTAATCTTTCACAAAGTCAAAAGTCAAAAGACTCTGTCTAGATGAGAGAGTGCTAAACCCAAAAGAGGGAATCGTTGATTTAGATATCCAAACTATATAATTGTTTATTTATAGATATTTTAAGAAACCAGAAACAATATTTTATAACTTTGATTGATTATTTTTTCATTTAGTCTTGCGTGAAATGAGGATCATTATTTATGGTAGTTTATTAACAAAATGGTCGGTTAAAGTTCACAGTTGATGACTGTTAGAAAAGAATACTAAAAACGGTTATAACATTATATGGTCGGTCCATGTCTTTATTTTTAGTTTATTTCCTTACAAAGTGAGCGTATTATGAGAAAGCCACATGGAATCAAAACTTCTCTCTTATTCATGATTGAGCTTAAACCGTATCCTTACAATTTCCCAAGTTTTACGCGTATAAATTAATATCATATCTTAAAATTTGAGACGTACAGATAGTTTTATTTTATCATCGGCGAAGTATCATTGTCGGAAAAGCAATTTAACAACCAAAAGCGACGAAAATAATTAATAAAAATTTTAAATTCTATATCTATTTTCTAATTTGCCGTCATATGACAGCCACGAATATGAGATTTGAGAGAAAGAGATCTAACCGCGTTTCGTTGGAATTTCACAAATTTATCATTTTCTATTATACTATATATATATATAATATAGATTCTCACAATATCTCTTTCTAGATTAAACACATATACACAATAAGAACGTAACAAAGCATGGTACGTAGTTTGATTATGATAGTTATGGATTTACGTACGTTTACCATTTACAGTATTTAAGAGTTTGATAACTTTATATTTGTTTCTGGTTCTGAACTTAAATCCATACATTATTTTGTTTTAAGGAGAATCAAACTCGTATTCTCTTAAATGCTTACGTTTTAGATTTACATGTATTTAATTTAACCACCACTTTATACCCACAATCATAGCTTTTACAATATACACTATTTAAAAGATACTACTTCCGTTCCATGAAAATTGATTTTCTGGATTTTTATTTTGTTTTATAGATTTCATACACTTTAATTAATATATTTTAACATAATTATTGTTTTGGAGAAATGTAGTTTTACTGAAATTTTTAATCATAACTTATTTTCTATTAGATTTTAAGTATTAATGAAGTAAAAAATAAATTTTAAACTATTTAAAAGAATTTGTTAATCATGCATTTGAGTTCTCGTTTTTATTTTATGAAGAAAGGTCTTTAATTATATTTGATTTTTGTTTTACTTTTCTTATTTTATTTTCTTAATTGAGGAAAGAAATAGTCTTCTCCTCTAAACTAGGATCATATCCCCCTATTTTCTGTTGTTTTCTCCTATATCTTAAAACTTTGATGAAAAAGATAGAGAGAAATTATGAAAAAGTTGTTTTCTACTTGATTGGGACCTCAATCACACTATCTCACGCACACCTAAGTTGACTAAATAGTGAAATTATGCACCATTGTAAAATATGTTTATAATGTGATGTTTCTCATTAATGGGCTATACTGAATTGTATATAGGTCCATGACTCGATAACATCGGCCTTGGCCACATAACAAACTACGCGTCCGGGGGTCTTTGTAGCCTACACAAACGCTTCGCTGTTTGGCCCATCGTCCAGAAAGAGAGAAGAAACAACAATAATTTTGAATCCTATAAATCCTTAATATATCTTTAATATAGTATTATGTAAGAGTAATTCTTGCTTACATGTCAAACCCACCTTTTTCTCAAATTTTCATTTTTTATTTATTTAAGTTTACTATTCTATTTACCAAACACTTTTAATTACAAACACTATTTTCATATTATGACAAAAACAAATTGCCAAGTAAATATAAGTACTACTAAATTTACCATATTTAAATATTTCAAATTATACTAATAAACGAATATTAAATGAATTTCAACATTATATAAATTCTTTGCTAAATTATAAACATTAGATTTAAAACGCAATATTATATGTCTAGTTTAGGAATGACGTAAATAATACTTTAACTATAAAGTATAATCTAGTAGAGGATCCTCTAAATATAATTATGTACATCCATTCATTTAACTAATATAAATTATCTTTTGAAAATAAAATAAAAATAAAAAACGAACATAACTTCTAAATATAATTATGTACATCCATTCATTTAACTAATATAAATTATCTTTTGAAAATAAAATAAAAATAAAAAACGAACATAACTTATATATATATATATATATATGTTTTTGGTAAAAATCTTATATATACATATATATATATTCATCTATTTATTTATACATACATATATATATGTATTTATGTATAATTTAGATATAAGTATGTTTATAAAAAAAATATTTACTGTATATATGTATATATATTTATATATATAAATATATTTTCATTAAACCATTGGCCTTTTATGGTACTAATTGGAGATCCAGTGATCTGGAAATTTTTTTTGGAAAAAACTACGGTTGATTTTTGAATAGTGCTTAAAACATAATATAAAACTAAAAACAATCACTATGTACTCTTGAAACATAGTGAATATATTTATATTAAACTAATTAGATGTATATGCCTCTAATTAAGACTATTTATAAAATTATATTCCCTCTGTCCCATATTACTAAATTTTTTAGAGAAATTTTTTTTTTTCAAAATATTAGATTTTTTTCAGTTTTCTATGCATCATTTATATTAATATATTATTTTATGACTATTTGAATTCTGTGTATTTTTTTTATTGGTTGAATTTTTATTAATAAGAAAATATTAATTATTTCTCAATATTTATATATTTATCTTAAAAATTTAGTAATATTGGCGGAGGGAGTATAACATAAGATTTGTCCGTGCATGGCACATGTTCTTACCTAGTTTTATCATATAAAGCTTGGTTTCTCAAAATTGACATTATAGTTTGCGTTACCATACATATGTTTTCGATTTTTTCTTCTAGTTATTATATATGTTTCTAGAAATCAATTGAGCTATTTCGGTAGATTAGTTCATCGTTAGAATATCTTATATACCGATCGGTTCCCCCACCCCCAAAGAAAATGAACACAAATAAGAGTTGGTGCAGACGAACTTTACATGTCCCACCTCAAGATTAATCATTTATATACATGCAGAAAAATCTTAAGCACTCCTGATTGATTGTGACATCGACCTCAGCCAGTCAGTGACGATAAATAATAGAGTAGTGAACCATTACTATAGTTTATCATCTTTTGGCCAAACCTATAAACACTTAAAATTTTTTGATTTTTTTTGCTTTAGCTATTTACGAATCTCGCAACTCTACAGAATACTATTGGTTCTTGTGTATCAACCCCGAACATACAACTGCACACGTCACCATGCGTTTGTGGTTTAAGTATTTCGGATTAATTACTCGAGCAATCAAAGTTTTAAGTAAAATTTTCAAAACCGTTCTGACTACTAACACCCCATCCTGATCGTGATCGTAGGTGGGATGTTACACTTAAACACAGTCGATACCACTTGTATCCAGTTGGATCTCATTCCAACTCCAAATAATCAATCGGTTTTGATCAACCCTATTCATAGATTTGATCCATGTTTTAGAGACTATTATTTAAAGAGTGAATTTATGTTTTATAGTTGCACTCGGTTTTGCTATCTGTTTTTTAGTTATCATTATTAAATTTTAGGGAAATGAAAATACAATTTTCCTAAAATAATCTCATCAGTAATATTTTGTTATGTATATGATTTCACTCTTATATACATAATAACTATTAATAATAAATTATGAGTAGTAGAAAAATTATTAAGAGTTGGTGGTAAAATCACATTGTTTGATATAATAATCAAAGCCAAATCATACAAAAAGAAAATAGAGTGACGTTACGTTTCTGAAAAGGCCACTTCATAAACAAGAATGTTATAGGCGTGAAAAACGTTGAAAACCCTAATTGCTCTAATAATTTATCGTTATTATGTAATTATGAATATATATGGAGAGAGAGAGAGTGGTTTAAAGCATGAAAAACGTTCAAAACCTAAACCTCAGTCCAGGCAGTGACGACGGCAAACGATTAAGGATAAATTAAGTGTTTTTGAACCACTATTATTTTATCCTTTTTGGTGGCAATTAATGGTATTAGAGCACTATAATTTTTATGTCTTATTACTTTCTGTGTGTTTATCTTACATCCAAATTAATCAGATTTGTTATATAACTAAAATAAATTATCCCTCCTTTTCATTACTATCCAGTAATGTTGTATAATGTGATACAATGAAGCAAAACTATACAAATCAAATAAACCTCTTTTTCCATGATAATTTTGTCAAACGGGTTTAGCTATGGGTGCTATAAGAAACTAAGGGGTCTTTCTTGTTAATTTGACACTAAAACCCGGCCAGGAGAAAACAAATGGAATTACGTGTCGTGTTTACTGTTTTGACAAATTAAAGAGGTAAAGGTAATGTTACAAACACTTGGACAAATATAACCTAATTTATAGTTCTCTTTCTCATTTGGTCTGGATTACTTGATTTTCTCTAGCCGATCGATTAATGTGGTAGGCTTCTTTTTGTTCTAGATGTTTACAAACATTATGATGTTTGGATGACACGATTTAGAATTAATTTTGACAATTCAAATGAAGAACATCATCAGTGTTATGTATTACTGAAAACATTATTATTATTATTATTATTATTATTATTATTATTATTATTATTATTATTATTATTATTATTATTATTATTATTATTATTATTATTATTATTAAATACATTCCTTTTAAGAAAATTTCAGAAAAACATAGAAAATTAAAATCTATTTTCTAATTTCTTGAACCGAACCAAATGCATAAACCATCTTCACGTTTGATGAAAACATTATTTATAACCAAAACTTGTCAAATGTTTATTTTCTTGGAAACTTTTACAAGTTCTTCAGTTAATGTAACAAATTCAGATATTTACAAGTTTCTAAACCTTCAAATAAGTTTTGTTCATAAGAGACTGTATATTATTTTCCTACGTTCAGTTAATAGGAAATGCATGTTTTGGTACTAGAAATATGTTTCCATTAACATTAAAAAACTACAATATTTTCATAATTTTTTGAGACCTTCACAAATTTTAACGTGTTCACCATGCATGTAGAAATCTTCGTATTTGAATTGTCATTTTATCCCACACCTCATCTCGAAATCGTGAATTCTAAAAAGATTAAAAATTTCAGATAGAACAAAATTTTAAATCTTATCTCATTTGAAAATAATTTGGTAAAAGATAGACAAGGACAGTCGCACCCACACTTGCAACAGTAGGTCTGCATGCGCTTGTTCAGCGTAATGGACATGTGTTATCTATCTGTCCTCTGAGTACTATAAATTCTGTCATATTTTAGCCACAATTACACAACACAAAATCCACTTCTCTTCTTTTATATAACTATCAGAAACAAACACAAGAAAAAAAAAAATGGGTAGTGCTAAAACAGGCGTCATGCTGATCCTCTTAGTAGCAATGGTCATCACATCTTATGCCACGGCCATGGACATGTCCGTCGTTTCCTACAACGACAACAACCACGTGACCGCCGGTCCCGGCCGTCTCAATAGCGTTTTCGACGCTGAAGCCTCGTTAATCTTCGAGTCATGGATGGTCAAACATGGGAAAGTGTACGAGTCCGTTGCCGAGAAGGAACGGCGTTTGACGATTTTCGAGGACAACCTACGCTTTATCAATAACCGGAACGCTGAGAATCTTAGTTATCGGCTCGGTTTGACCCGGTTCGCGGATTTATCTCTCCATGAGTACGGAGAAGTTTGCCACGGGGCTGATCCAAGACCTCCTAGGAACCACGTCTTCATGACTAGCAGCGACAGATACAAGACTAGTGATGGTGATGTGCTTCCTAAGTCCGTTGATTGGAGAAACGAAGGCGCAGTGACCGAAGTCAAAGATCAAGGCCATTGCAGTAAGTATAATGATTTTAAATCCGATCCATCTATAGTCTAACTGTTCTTATATATTTTATATCTTAAATTTGGAGTAAAATAATAGAACTATTAAAATTTGGAAATCAGTTAAAAAGTAAAACTCGAAAACATCTTTGCTAAAAAAAATAAAAAAGGATAACTAAAGGATAATATAATTTAACTTAAATGACTTTCTTGACCAAGTGGCAATAGGTAAAATATCTAAGGTAAAATTTAAAAGATGCTGGTTTGAGTGACACTTAGGAGTAAATCATATAAAATACTCTTTAACTTTTGTCCGAGGGAATGTGCGGGTCTAACCCCAAAAACTCTTAATCTAAAAAAGAAAAAAAAATCACTTTCTTGAACTAGTATATTTCATAGTATGTTGATTGAAACCAAGAATCTACACTAACTAGTAACCAATATCATATCCTACCTTTTAATAAAAAAAATCGACAAGCTTTTCATGCATGTGTTTGTTCTGGTGTGAAGGGAGTTGTTGGGCTTTCTCGACTGTGGGGGCAGTGGAAGGCTTAAACAAGATTGTGACGGGTGAGTTGGTCACTTTGTCTGAGCAAGATTTGATCAATTGTAACAAAGAAAACAATGGTTGTGGAGGAGGCAAAGTCGAGACTGCATATGAGTTCATCATGAACAATGGTGGTCTTGGTACCGACAACGATTATCCTTACAAAGCTGTTAACGGAGTCTGCGATGGCCGCCTCAAGGTCGGTATAGTTAGGATCGTATATATATAAATAATGTCTCTATATTAAAATATAGAATCCATTTTAAACTTATTTTTCAAAAATATTTGTGTAGGAAAACAACAAAAACGTTATGGTTGATGGTTATGAGAATTTACCTGCAAACGACGAATTTGCTCTAATGAAAGCGGTTGCTCACCAGCCTGTGACTGCCATTATCGATTCCAGCAGCCGAGAGTTTCAGCTTTATGAATCGGTAAAGAAAAAATATTTATTTAGATTTTTCTTTAGTTGGAAAAAGATTTCATTGATTTTTTTTTTATGTACTCACAGGGAGTTTTTGATGGCACGTGTGGAACAAACCTAAACCATGGAGTTGTTGTCGTCGGGTATGGAACCGAGAATGGTCGTGACTACTGGCTCGTGAAAAACTCGAGGGGCAATACATGGGGAGAAGCTGGCTACATGAAGATGGCTCGTAACATTGTCAATCCAAGAGGCTTATGTGGCATCGCGATGCGAGCTTCATACCCTCTCAAGAACTCGTTTTCTACCGATAAAAGCTCCATCGCCTAATGAAATAAATGTATGTTATGCAAGGGATCAAGTGAGCCAACAGCCTATTCGATTTTGAAAGAAAAATAATGTAGTCGATGGGTTTGGTTTTGTAATATATTTTGGATTTGTATGTTTGGAGTTTTTATAATAATTTTGTATATTTCTCTGAGTCGACTGTTGAATATTTTCCGTTTTGCCAAAAAAAGAGAAAAAAAAAAAAAACTTCAGAGACGATATCATGAGCGATTTCTAATTTGGAGAATGAGAAAAAATGATAGTAATCAAGGCGATTAGAGAGTGAAAATAGGTTACATATTACAATTGAATTTTTTAGGTTTAAACGTAATTAGACTTTTGCTACTAACGATGTTTAGATCATATTAACAGAGTACCGTTTTGGCAATGTTTGAACTTTGACTGTCAAATTTTTAAAAGTTAGGTATTTTTTGGCATTTTGTTCTGTTATCTTTTTCGTAATCAAATATTGTTTAAACGTGTAGTTTTGATTTTTAATACGATCAATGTTAATTTCACCTAACCTTTGCATGCATATGATACTTTAAAATATATTGATGGCTTCTATTAACTATCAAAGATGGTTAAAGTCAAATATGAAAGTTTTTTTTAATCCTTTTTGTAACTAAGAGGTTCTATATAGTCCATAACATTCCCTTAGATCCGAGCCAGTCTTTAGTAACTTACCCGAACCAGTGGCCACACGATTATGTGACCTCTTGGATTAACCCCATGGAATCTTTACAATAAAGTTATCAATCTCTGATAAATATTTTTTTTTTGTAGAGAATAATATTTTATTTTATTTATAAATGTGGGCATTATCTACCACAATTCTGATGATATTTGTATATAAATGTGATCGTATATGGGTGAGTATCAGAGTATCATCCATGTTATACCTAGAAAAGATGACGCGTGACTATCTATATAACCAAAATGAAGTACCAGCCTGTGACTGTTGTCATCGATTCAAGCGGTCGAGAATATCACTTTATGAATCATTAATATATATGTATAATCATTAATTTTTTTAATCAAAATGACTATATCTTGACCTTAGCAGGACCGGTTAGACCCAGACCTTATATATATTATCTCCCGAGTGTATTATTTGATAAGACATGAGGGACAGACTTATATCGTAATATGTTCGGGTATGTAATTGAGATTGGTGGTGACTATTATTAACTGGACAAATAGAAATAATTGGGGCACACTTGGAGAAAAGGTGGATACATGAAAATGGCATGCAATCTAAACTGATCGACGATCGATTAAGTTTTACAGGTAATTTAGATATAATCATGGCGGAAACGGCTGCATAACCTTTATAATGGGAATATATCGTCATAACCATTATATAGCCGCTGAAACTTTAACAACAACAAAAATGAAGATGAAATCAACGAAACAACAATTCTTACTTCCTTGTTTTTTGAAGTCTCTCTTACGTTAATCTTACCGTAGCGACCAAAAGCAAAAGAATGTTAAAATCTATTAGTTTCCAATTTCAATTCCTTAACCTAGTTACTAAGAACCGAAAATTTACAATCTTTTTCAACCAAACAAAGATTATTATATCAATATATACATTTGAAACCACTCAAGCCACTCATATTTCGTACCTCACCTCAGATTTTTGTTTTTCCGTAGAATCCAGTTCAGAAATAGTACAAGATATTTATTGGATGTTCCCTTGTGTCATACTGTCACACTAATAATAAAGCGTACTAATAATAGAGCGTACCAATAATAGAGCGAAAAAAGTTTCACACTGAAGAGTTCACCACATATCAACTCCAATAAATTATTAAATCACAATTGAGAATTAAATAATTTTGATTGATTTTCTAATCTGTGTAAAAATATGAAAAAGTGGAGATTACAGTTAGATTTTAATTTGTGGATATATAAGAATTTGAAAAGTGAATTATTATAGAACTTTTAGGCGGGACCTTTAGTTTAACGAGGGATAACAACTTTCATAAGAAAGTAAAGTTTTCTCATTAACCAAAAAAAAGCGTACAATATGTCTTTATATAGTATTGTACATTTTCCTAAAGTTCAGATAATAAAACTTTGAATTATCAAACTAACTATATAACATATCAAAAGAACTATATAATATGTCAATACACCCCCTCCCCCCTCAAGCCAAAGTTTCTGGATCCTCTTGAGGCAGAAAAAGGCTTGAAACAGAGAGCCTATTGAGCAAAGAGTGAAAAGGTCCCAGATGAAGCGGTTTAGTCAAGATATCAGCTAGTTGATTGCTTGTAGATATATGAAAGACCTTTAAAAAACCACTCTTCACTTGATCTCGAGTTGTATGACAATCAATCTCCACATGTTTTGTCCTTTCATGGAAGACCGGATTGTTGGCTATGTGCATGGCTGACTTATTATCACAGAACAACTTTGCTTGGGACTCCACTGTAATATGTAAACAGTCAACATTTGATTGAACCATAAAAGCTCCTTTGTAGCCAATGCCATACTCCTATATTCAGCTTCAGTGCTGTTGTTACTGACAGTGTTTTGTTTCTTAGATTTCCAAGAAATAAGAGACGTCCCCAAGAAGATACACATACCAGTGATAGATCGTCTTGTATCAGGGCAAGTTCCCCAGTTAGCATCAGCAAAAGCATTAAGGCAGAGATCTGTAGAAGCTGAATAAAACAAACCTTGACCAGGATTACCTTTGAGATATTTCAGTATGTGATGAGCAGCTTTGAGATGAACATCAGTTGGACATGACAGAAACTGACTCAATCGATTTACTGCAAAGGTAATATCAGGCCGAGTGATGCAGAGATACAACAACCTACCAATAATTTCTCTATAAGGTGTTGGATCTGAGAAAAGATTGCCTGTTTCCTTACTCAGAGTTATCTTGGGATCCATAGGAACAGTTTTGGTTTACAACCCAACAAACCATATTCAACAACTAAATCCAAGCAGTACTTCCTTTGGCATACAGATATCCCATCTGAATTTCTAGCAATCTCAAGTCCTAAAAAGAAACGGGCAGGACCAAGATCTTTTGTCTTGAATTGCATTGATAGAGTAGTCTTAACAGACTTAACAACTTCAGTACAATTACTAGCAATCAGAATATCATCTACATAGACTAGGAGAGCTATGAAAGATGTACCTGAGCATTTGACAAATAGAGTGTTGTCTGCATATGATTGAATGAATCCATCATCAAGAAGAACTTTAGATAAGCACTTGTACCACTGTCTAGAAGCTTGCTTTAAACCATATATCGATTTGTGTAGTTTACAAACAACATTCGGTGGTAAAGTGCCTGAAGCTGGTGTGTAGCCCTGAGGTAGAGTCATATAAATCTCTTCTTCTAATTCATTGTGCAAGAAGGCACTTGTTACATCCATTTGTGATAGACTCCATCCTTGTCTAGCTGCTAATCCCAGAATTAACTTCACACTTGCAAGCTTAGCAACTGGGGAAAAAGTGTCAAAGTAATCGACTCCCTCTTGCTGTGTGAATCCCTTTGCAACCAGACGAGCCTTATATCTCTCTATCGTTCCATCAGCATTATACTTGATCTTATAAACCCATTTACAGCCCACTACATTTTTCCCTGGAGGAAGAGAAACAATACTCCATGTTCTATTGACCTCCATAGACTCAATTTCAACATCCATAGCTTTAGTCCATTTCAATGATACTATGGCCTGTTTAAAAGTCTTTGGTTCTGTTTCCATAGAGATAGACAAGACAAAAGACTGGTATGGAGAACTTAAAGAAGAGTAAGAAACAAAGTTTTCAATAGGATATGGTGTAGTAAAAATGTTTGAAGAAGAAGGAATATCTGAAATTTTATGTTGAGAAATGGAATCAGAAATTTGATGTAAAGAGTAATGATAGTCAGACAAATAACCTGGAGCTCGTGATGATCGTTTTGGTCTGCCATTAGGAAGTGAAATAATTGTTGTTTCTGCAGTCACAGGTTCAAGAGTATTGATGATACCAGAGTGTGATGGATGTGTGACACTGGTATCTAATATAGATGCTTGTGATGCAGATGTATCAGTGACAAGATGTTCATTAACTTTAACATTAGTGTCAAATGCATGTGAATGTATTGGAGTTATGTCACTAAAAAGATTAGTATCAATCACAACAGGAGTAGACAATGGCAAGATACTTGAATCAGCAAAATGAGAAATTTCATTATGAGGCTACTTACTTTTAAAAGGGAATATAGTTTCATGAAACACAACATTCCTAGAAACAGACACAATGTTTGATTCTAAGTGTAAAATTTTGTAACCTTTATAACCTGATGCATATCCCAAAAACACACACTCCTCTGCTCTTTGACTAAACTTATGCCTATCCTTCTGTAATGTAGAAACATAGCACAAGCATCCAAATGATCTTAGAAAAGAGTAATCTGGTTTCTTCTTAGTGAGTAATTCATATGGAGATGTATTATCCAAAGATGCAGAAGGAATCCTATTAATTAAGAAAACTGCAGTAAGGATACAATCACTCCAATAGGCAATAGGTATGTTTGATTGATAAAACAAAGCACGAGCTACATTAAGAAGATGCTGATGCTTACGTTCAACTATTGAGTTCTGTTGTGGTGTATAAGCACAAGAAAATTGATGCACCATGCCATAATGTTTTAAAAGATCATTAAACATAAGTTCTGGTGCATTATGGCCTTAATCATAGTGTTATATTGAGTCTGTACATGCTTAATAAACTCTGGAAATCTTTTGGAAACTTCACTTTTATTATTCAACATGTAAATCCAGGTTACACGACTGTAATCATCAACTATAGTAAGAAAATATCTATACCCTTCAACAGACTCAATAGAAAAAGGACCCCAAACATCTAAATGTACTAAATCAAACGGTAAAGAAGACTTATTATTTCTAGACTCAAATGGTAAACGTTCCTGTTTTGCTAAAGGACATACAGAACATGGAGAATCAGTGAACACACCAGATGAACATGTGGAGATTTCAGGAATGAATTTTAACTTGTTTGAAGATTGGTGTCCAAGGCGCTGATGCCAAAGATATCCATCACCCTTCAAGGTTCTAGTAAAGTGAGAGACAGGTGATGATGAAGAATGTTGATCAGTATTCAGAATGTATAAGTTGTGTTTTAAATCTCCTTTACCAATCATCAAGCCCTGAATAGACTCCTGAATATAACAAAAGTCAGTATAGAAGTGAGCAGAATATTTATTCAGTTTTAACAAACTACTAACTGAGATGAGGTTAAACTTAAAAGATGGAACATGTAACACATCATGCAACACAAGAGATGAAGATAAATGCACAGTGCCAAAATGTGTGATTGCCACTCTAGTATCATATGGTAGTG
Organism: Crucihimalaya himalaica; assembly: GCA_004349715.1. Lineage (NCBI taxonomy): Eukaryota > Viridiplantae > Streptophyta > Magnoliopsida > Brassicales > Brassicaceae > Crucihimalaya > Crucihimalaya himalaica. The sequence goes on along the minus strand of SMJT01000034.1, from coordinate 1,671,845 downwards.
AGACTATGACTCCAGAAACTGTCATTATGTCACTAAAGAATGTCAGATCAGAACAGACATGAGTAATAGCTCCACTATCAATTATCCAACTACCATGAGGAAGAGATTGATATAAAGTGGAAAGGCATTGATGTTGAAAAGTGAGTTCTTGATTTTCAAATCTTAGAGAAGTAGAAGGAAATGTAGTTGGAAAGGAAACATTACCAGAAGAAGATTGAACTGCCATAGCACCATGTTCGGTAATAGACAAAATCTGTGGGGAAGGAGCTTGAGTCTCTGGAGCTTTATTTTTAAGATGAGTACTTAACTGTTGAAGTAGTGACTGTATTTGATGATCATTCATCTGACCAATGTTCAGGTTCACAGCACTTACAGCTGGAGGAGGAATATAATGAGCTGATGAATCAGTCACAACATTTGCCACATCATGATGTTGAGGAGGCCTTGAAGTGTTGTGAAATTGTCCCTTAGACTGATTAGATTGATTATATGACTTCTGTGATGTCTGATAGCCATTGCTATTGCTCTTGTAGCCTGGGATATTACCTGGAGGATAACCATGGAGTTTGAAACATTTCTGTATGACATGTCCTGTCTGTCCACAGTGTGTACAAATAGGCCTAGAAGATGACTTCGGACGATAATGACTCTGCATTGCAGCATATATAGCATTTTCTGAAGAATTTGACTGATTCTCAGAAGAAGTTTGAAACACAACATTGTCACTTTTTGAAATTGGCTTCATATTCTTCTGTCTTTCATCCTGGGTTACCATATTAAAAACATCTTCAATATCAGGAATCGGCTTCAACATCAAGATATGTCTTCTAGTAGAATCATAAGAATCATTAAGCCCCATCAGGAATTTTGTTACACGGCTTCTTTGTTGAAGCTTCTCCCATAAACCAGCAGCATTACACTCACATTTACCACATGTGCACAAAGGCAGCTCTACATAATTTCTATATTCCTCCCACAATGTAACCAAATCAGTATAATAGGAACTTACATCCATTGCTCCTTGTCGAATCAAACTCAACCGCTGTTCAATCTCATACACACGAGGAGCATCATCTTGTTTAAATCTGGCCATGATATTCTTCCAAATTCCTTCTGCCGTAGATATGAACAACAAGCTTTGACCAATCTTTTTGGAAACAGAATTCATTAACCAAGTGGCAACCATATCATTGCAACGAGACCATGAGCCATAATCCTTATCATTCTCAGAAGGTTTCAGAATTGTACCATCAATAAAGCCGATCTTGTTACGGACATTAAGAGCCATACGTACGGATCGACGCCATGAATGGAAGTCTGCACCGGTGGTTAGTCTATCGGAAACAAGCACTAACCCAACATGATCGAAACTATGTAAGAAGTACGGATTATCATACTGATTCGTTGATAATCTTGAAGAATCTTGATTCTGCGTTTGAGTAGCCATGAACATCCGCAGAGTTTAAATCGAACAAAGAAAAGAAGATCGAGCTAAGATGGAGCTTGTTTAGAATGATGAAATCAAACGAAAGAAGATGAGAAATATCGCGGAAGAGAAGATTTCAAGAAAGGTAACAACAAGTTTCACGAGAAAAGTGAACAAAATTAAACGATTTGAGACACTCATCGAAGAGAATCGAAGGCAAAATCGAAGAAATTGAAGCTCAATCGAAGATGAAACAGCTCAATATCACCATAGATCAAGTGAATTTTGGGCTCTGGAAATCAATTTTCCCGAGAAAATAAGAAAGGAAAACAAAGAATGAGAAAATTTTAAATTTTCGCTCTGATACCATAACAACTTTCTTATGAAAGTAAAGTTTTCTCATTAACCAAAAAGAAGCGTACAATGTCCTTATATAGTATTGTACATTTTCCTAAAGTTCAGATAATAAAACTTTGAATTATCAAACTAACTATATAACATATCAATAAAACTATATTGTATGAAAACAATTGTCAATAAAGGAAAACGATGAAGAAGATGAAAAAAAAAAACAATGTTGACAAAAAAAAACAAAGATGAAAAAAAACAATGATGGAGAAGACGATGACCAAGAAACCTAATTTTGTACTATAGTGTCGTATGTCTTGGACATAATCAGTTTTCTTTGGATTACAATCGAATCTAAAAAAAAAATTAATCTACTTCGAATATTCGATATATGTATCAACTATGAAATATATATGTGTAATAAGTATACTATACTATAGAAAAATGATTTTTGTTGAATCTATCACAATTGAGGAACAATTGAGGAGTGTACTTGTAAGATCTATTTTTTTTTTTATAGTTATGAGAAATACCACTTCTTTATGGTAGATTGTGGTCAAGTCGGACGAAAATGCTCTTGGTTGACCGAACGGACAACATTATTCATAAATTATCCACAAAACGAATATCTCCACCAACACAACTATAATATACATTGAAACAACATATCGTGTACCAATAAGTGATAGCGATTACTCACAAGTTATCCACGAAAACATGAGTATACATTTGCATAATCTTTAATTGACTAATATAACACATGATGGACAACAATTCTTATGGTAGACAATATATTACTCACATGTTATCCACGAATACATAAATATGTCCACCAACACAATTATAATATACATAGGTTTGTCCACCAGCACTGAAATAACATACCGTGGACCAATAAATGATAGTCATTACTCACAAGTTGTCCACGAAGACATGAGTATACATTTTTATATCTTTAATTGACTAACAATAACACATGATAGAAAACAATCTTATGGTAGACAATATATGTATCATAGACAAAATTGCACATTTGTTTCTTTTCTTATTCAACTAATTAAATATTCAAACAACAATTGAAGAGAAATTGTATCTGGTTTGTTCATGACAGTTGGAGGCAGTTTTGTTAGGCAGGAAAATGTGGTTATTCGGACAGTTTTTATGGTCATTTTTGTTATTTTAATTTTAAGAAAGCGGTAGATTTGGTAAGATTTTGAAAAAGTTATATATGGTGTAAAAAAGGAAAATTTGATGGTATACAATATAATTTTCTCTAAAAAACAATATTAGGTAACTGAAGTCTAGCAGAAAGCTCCCTTAATGTAGTGGTCATTAAGGATTCATTAATGTTTCTGCACTAGGAGGTATGTGGTTCGAATCCAAGCAAACGCGATTTATTATCATTTTTGCAGATTAATGGAGACAAGCTTACAAAAGATCTTCAGCATAGTGCAGATGGAACTGTTTGGCGTGGATGCTCATAAAGTCATAAGACGGTAGAATTGTGCGTTGTATAATCATCATTGTAACAGTTCTCATAATTTGCATAATAAATCAATGTTAAAAAAAGAAGTCTACCATTATAATGAATATATTCTGTAAAAAAATATGTTTGTTTGCGCTATCATAAAATTATGATTCACAAATGTGGTAGTATTTTAGTAGTTACAAAGGGTTGAAAATAAATCTGTTCCGATATAAGCTTTTTTCTAAAAAGCTGCCTCATTACAACCAGAAATAATGATTTCTAGCCACCAAGTATATTAATAAACTGGTTTGTTTTTGTCAAGATTTATGAAAAAACATCTCAAAATAAATTGGTAAGATAAATAAATGATCTCACAAATACTCTATTATTGTTAGGATTAAAATTCCAAAATCTGATACCCAGAAACGATATAAAGCAAAAAAAAAAAAAAGCACTCACACACACACAAGATTTATAATCTTAATTGTCAATGTCAAGGCTATCTTATAGAGCTACATATAGATCTATATCCATTTTATAGCACTACTATGATCAAAATAGAGATTACAATTTCTCTTTATTCGCTTTACACCAAATAAAAACGAATTAAGGATAATACAAATTAAACCGTAAAATAAAAATATACTTGGGTGAAGTACCTAAAATAAAATGGAAAAATCGCATTTTTAAATTTCTAAAGTGGCACCGAGACGTACTTTAAACTTCAAAAGAATTTTACTCATACTATAAACCTTAGAATGTGTTATGCTAACACTATAAACCTCAAACTCGTGTTTTTGTTTACTCCGTCACAAAATTCAACAGCACAGTTCCTGGAACTGAAAAAACTGAACCAAACCGAACCAAAACACCCGAACCGAACTGAACCGATATTTATAAAATACTTGAATGGATCCTAAAATTCAATATCCGAAGAAGCGAAACCGAACCGAACCGTACCTATATAGAACCGATGAAACCTTACTAAGTTACCCTTAGTAGTTAATCCTTATGCACTATCCAACTATACCCATATATGTGCGGGTAGCATAGATATTTTTTCGTTAATTCGAGTAATTTTGGTTACAAACTTAACCAATCAAAATCAAACCCGATTGAAATTGTTTTTTTCGGTTCTAAAATGATTCCAATCTCAAGTATTCAGACCGAACCGAACCTAAAAAGAACTGTACAGATCCGAATCAAAATTTGCCCTGGTTCCTATATGGTTACTAAATTCCAAAAATCGAAAACTGAAAAAAAACAATCCAAACCAAACGCCCACCCCTAGTTACGGCCGTTAAAGGAACAATAACGTATGTGAACAAAACTGTTAACCTCTGTTTATTTAATTTAAATTTTGATTAATTTAATATCAATTAATTTAATTTTATTATTAATATAATTTATATTTAAAAAGAAAAAAGAAAAAAATAATCTCCTCTTCTCTCCGCCGAAGTAGTCACAATTCCGGCCACCAGGTAAATTAGCTTCACCCTCTTTCTCTTAAGGCTTTTGGTGATACTCGCAGCCCTTAATTCTGCCGTAAACTTCTGAAATTAGTATTCAATAAGCGTAGTGGAGAGCTAAAGCTTTGAGGACTGACTGCCACATCAATAAGCGTAGTGGAGAAGTAACAAAAATATATTGGATCTGCCACTACACTTTTAGCATGAATGGGGTAAAAGAGAAGAAAATTATTATGTGATAGTAGTTGGTATCTTTGTGGAAGATTGTCGTACCAATTATATAACACTCAATTATTGGAGATATATATATATATATATATATATATATATAAAATTATATGGTGTTGGGCGAATCATACACTCATATTTGATGTTTTAATGTGAGTCATATGAGTTGTGCCGATATGTTATGTTTATGGTGGTTATATATAAGGTATTTTACAAGGAAAATATATCGATAATTTGGGGTGAATAAAGGGTTATATACTTTAGTATCACAATGTGACCAAGAAAAAAAAAAAAATACTTTAGTATCACACTATCGATCACTACTCACTAGCTAGGTTAATTATATTACGGTACTTGGCAAAGTTGAGTTAACAAAATAATAAGTTAGTAAAGAAACATCGTAACTTAGTTTGCTTTTAGTCAAATTGTTAACAATGCATTTCTGTGGCCTTTCTTACCGGAGTTTGACTACAACCAATCGTGTTACCCTGCATAGTAGAGATCAAATTATGGTTTTGACTAGGACTGAGGAAAAAACGAACCTGAACACGAACAAAAAAAAACCGATCCGAAGCCGAACTTTGTTTTAGAGAAATACCCGAATGGATCTTACGGTTAGGTATTTCGGGTATTTGTAATACCAAATATGAACCAGAACCTGCGCTTTGGGTGATTCATATATTTTTTAGTATTTCAGGGGAGTTTGTACAATTATTGTACATGATTTTCAGGTAATTCATATACTTAAGAGTGTTTTCAAAGTATTAGGGTATGTTTTCTGTTTATTTGGGTAATTAATATATTTTCAAAGCCTTGTATATATATATACTTTCATATACTTTTTGAGTAGTTTGGGTTGTTACTTATCAATTTTTTTGGGTAGTTCAGACACTTTCGAGTATTTTGGGTAGTTTTTTCGGATAGTTTCGGATCCGATTCTGAAAGGTAAAACCCAATATGAACCAAATCTGATGTGAATCGAATTGAACCGACCAGAAAATTATAAAATATCCGTGATGTTTACTTGTTTTGTAATTATAGGTCTTCTAAATTCGTAACACATAACTTTCATTTTAATAATACAAAAGTTTTCCTAGTTGTCAATTTGTCATACTTTGTGTAAGTTCGTCTAAAACATTTAAATCTTTAAAAAGACCAGTAACATATGAATTGATTACGGTTTCATTAAACCGATTGATTACGGTACATATGCAGGGTCATTCGCCGGTTTAACATTCTTGGCGTGGTATCAAAGTATTTGACAGAAGAGGACACGAGACGAAGCTATGTCTCGTGTTCTTACCAATACTCATAGCAATTCTCATCGGGATATCACGCGTCGATGACTGTTGGCACCATTGGACCGACGATTTCGCCGGGGCTATCATCGGATCGCATCTTGTTCGTGCCTCCACTTTTTTTCCTTACCCTTACGACGACAACGGTATGAAACAAAAAAGAATGTTACCAAAGTCTACCATCATATTATTGCATTGTTGTTGATAATCACGATAAATGAATATTATAACAGGATGGGCACCACATGCGTATTTTAGAATGTTGGCGGAGAGGAGGACTGGTCGAGCCACGACGATGACTCGAACAAGTTCTCAAGGGATGTTGGACATTGACAACGAGCATGGCGCCTCCACCTCCTCCCCTCAAAATCGCCATCGTGAAAGCATTAATTATGAATTTTGAATTTTCCTCTGCAATGTTCAAATCCGTGTAACTTTTTTAACTGTATGATTGCTCTCCTTACTGATCCATTGTTCCTTCGCTAACATGTATACTTTTCATTTAATTATATATATACTAGTAAATAACTTTTAGATTTACGACAAATTTAACTAGTAAATAAACTCATAAGGACTTGTTCTCTCTATTTAATAAGCTGAAAAAATGAGGTTTAATTTGAAAAATCTGCATTATAAATACAAAATAACATAAATCTGCATTATAAATACAAAATAACATATTTTGTTAAACAAAAATAATTTTTTTTTTTTTTTGTTGAAATGTGAAATTTATAACTCAACAAAAGAAAAAAATATGTACAAGTTTGAGAGTAGTTTAAAATTTTGGTAGAGAAATTGGACTTTCAAACAAACTACCGCATACACACTTCAAACCATCGCTGAAGAAGACCTTCTAGCCGGTGTGGGGGTGAGTAACGAAGAGAGGAGATACGGTTTTGGACACCCTTGTCAATGAGACAGACTTGGAGTGAGGAATCAGTCTAGCTTCTTCGATGTCGCCGAGCATTCCTTTCTCTCCACATAAAATAAACCGTCGTTTGAAGAGCCATTTTTGTAAGTACTGCATCCAAGGAACGATGAGGAGACGTGATGAGGGAGCTTAGAGTCTCTGTCCACTCCGGGGTGATGGAGGAGACAAGCAGTCCGCTACACACACCTGTCATTGCCGTATAAGAGTAAGGACAAGCAAAAAAGAGATGGTCCCTCGTCTCATCTCTTTCTCCACAGAACATGCAATGTTGAACACCACCTCAAGGGTGCATATAAGCACCCGTAGAGAGCCTATCCTTAATTGCCAGCCACACGATAAAGGAGGACATGAGGATACCTTGCGGAAACCAAACCACCTGATACCAGTCTACCTCTCTTGAGTGTTCCTGAAGCTGTTACCAAGTTTTAGAAGCAGAAAACGAATCCACAAACACGCCATTCAAATGCCGCCATAATACCACATCACATCCCCATCACTACACGGTACTGGTAGGCTGCGAATGTAGTTAATGAACAGTGTAAATTGTCTGCTTCGAGTACTGCAGATTTTCCATCCGTGAGCAGACACAACGTCAGCTACTTTGGCTTGTCTTAGAACCCCAAAACTTTGAGTACCCAGTTTTCCCGTGATATCTAGGAGCTTACCAAGACCACACGAGTTGTCAGTCCAGAAGTATGCAATACGACCATCATGAATTTCATATCGAATATATAGGTACACTTCATCCCGCAGCTTAAGCAGTTTACGCTAAACCCAATAACCTTGATTTCTAGTTTTTGCATCCCAAAAAGAACCATATCGTAGGAGATAATGTCGATTCCAAGCCACCTATAAGGATCCCAACAAAAAGAGTAAATGCCATATAAAACCGAAAGCAAAAACCCGCGACGAATCCCTTAAGTGTCGAATTCCTAAGCCACCGTCTTCCTTAGGTTTACCTCTTCCCAAGACACTTTAGCTGTATGATTTCCATTAGGAGAGCCAAACCATAAGAAAACTCCATAAAGTCGCTCAATGGTATCCAAACAATAGTTTAGCCAGCGAAAAAGGGAACACCAAAAGTTTGAAGTATTCAAAATTACGGACTTGATGAGTTGCAGCCGACCCGCAAATGAGAGAAAACCTAAAGTCCAAGACAACATACGTTTGGCGTATTTTATCCACAAGAGGCTCATAGTCAATCTGTTTCATCAATTTTGTAGTAAGGGGAACAAGGCCAAGATATCTTATGGGCAAGTTACTAACCGTAAGACCATCTTGAGTAGCCGCTGAAATCAACCTTTGATGATGCTTCCCCACTACAAAAATAGAAGACTTCGAGACATTTATATACAGTCCATAGACCTCCGCAAACTCTTCCATAACCATTAGAATACCGTTAAATGACGCTGGAGTATCGTCGGTGAAAACAAGAATGTCGCCGACAAAGCTAAGATGAGTAAGATGAACATCGTGACAGGATGGATGATACCCAAACACTTGCATCGCCGCTGCCTTGTTCAACGTCCGAGACAAGAAATTGCTTAAAATCACATAAAGGTTGGGTGAGAGTGAGCAACCTTGTCGTATACCTCTTGTTCTTGGGAAAAACCCTTAAAGATCACCATTCACAAAGACCGAGAAATGTGGCTGTCGAAAAACACACATAGATCCAATTTATAAACTGGTGGGGGAGTCCCATTGCGGTAAGCACCTCAATGATAAAAGACACTTTAACTGTATCGAAAGCTTTTGTGATATCAAACTTGATGGCACAACAGGCAGAGATAGAATCTTTGTGATAATCTTTCACAAGCTCCGTCGCAAGTAGAACATTTTCCAGAAGAAACCGACTTTTGATGAATGCACTTTGATTAAGTTATATTGCTTTCGGTAGTATAGTCTTGAGCCGCCTAGCAATAATTTTTTATATGATTTTGTAAACTAAAATACAGCAAGCTATCGAACGAAAATCCCTCATCGTTTGGGCGTGTGTGTGCTTGGGTACCAATGTCAGGAAAATAGCATTAACCCATGTAGGCAAGAAACCATAGAGCAAGAAAGATTGTACCGCAACTATTAAATCACTTCCCATAATAGTCCATGCCGCCTTATAAAACTCCACAGTAAATCCATCTGGACCTGCAGCATTATTAGTAAGCATTGCAAAAAAAGGCACTTTTGATCTCACTAGCTAAAACCGGAGCTACCAAACCCTGCGAAATAGAGGTTGGACAACAAAAATCTAGTAAAGCGTGAAGATCAATAGATGAAGTTATCACTGGGGTGGGTTAATTGTGCCTGCAAGAACCGTTGATAATAAGCGACTGCTTCTCGATGAATGTCTTCAAGACGAGTAATGATATACCCTTCGTCAGTTTTCAATCTTCTAATGGCATTCTTTGAGGCCCGTTGTTGTGATACGCTGTGGGAAAAAGTGGAGTTTTGATCTCCTAACCGTAGCCAATTTATACGCGACTTTTGACGAAAGAATTGTTCCTCAACTTGGGCTAAGTGGTGCTATCTCTCGGACGTCGATGTTGCAGCTTCAAAGGATAATGGATAATAGGATATAAGAGCTTGGTTCTGCTTTTGACATAGATACTCATAGGCTGACTTAGTCCGAGTAAGCAAATCTCCATATTGTGTTCGGGTGAGTGCTCTTAGAAATGGCTTTAGGAGCTTTAGTTTTTTACTAAACAAATGCAAAGCTAATCGAGAGTGGTACAAGGGAGGAGATGAGGACCATACATGCTCCACGGAAGGCAAGAACTGCTCATGATGAGAGAGGTAGGTTAAGAACTGAAACGGCCTCCTATTTGTGTTTGATGGGGAAGTGACTTGCACTAAGATTCATACATGATCAGAGACACCCCTGCTTCTAAAATAACAGATGAATGAGGAATAACACATTTAACCATTCTCCATTGATTAGTGCCCGATCTAGCTTTTTCCCTATAGGACCTTCACCTCTCTTATTCCACCAAGTATACAGAGGCCTTGTGTAAGCAAAATCTGACAAACCACAGCTTGACATAAGATCCTGAAACGGATGCATACCTTGCTGGTCTGTGAGGTATTCATGGAAACGAGAGTGCTCATTAGATGAAAGGATCTCATTATAGTCGCCTAGTAAGACCCAAGGTAGAGACATGGTTGCATATGCAGAGTGGATTGACGCTAACTCCTCCCATAGACCCAACTGTTGACTTGCAAAAATAGAAGCGTATATAGTGGTACATAGAAACCCCATGCCTGATTCAATAACCTGATTCAAGAAGTGAAAATGAAGATAAAACATTGAACCATGGGTTTTACTATCATGGGAATGGATCAACAATCAAAAAATGATTCAAGAGATTGAATTAAGCACCATCCTAGAACATGGAACTCACAAATATGACTAATTCACTTCCGTGACACTAATCACTTCACTAATCACCTAATTGTCATAAACTTTTGTCCGCAATAAAATGATCAATGAGCATTAATAAAAATTCCAATTAGTTCACTAAATACCCTAATCATCAACTCTTATTGGCTAGGAATGTAAAGCTCATAAGAAGTTTGGTTCAAGCATTTCATCAAACACCTTCCGGGTGAGAAATGCTTAAGTTTTAGATTTTGAGTGATCAAACACCTAAATGACGGATCTAATAAAAATCAACCTAAATCATCATCATCTAACCATCAAATCATCATAATCTAGCATTACCCATGGTCCAACAAAAAGACTAGCTACTAAACATGATGAAACACAAAGTAAAAGTGCATAAATATAAAGATAAAGATAGAGATGAAGAACCCTTCACTAAAGTGGCATGAAATGGTGAAAATCAATCCTAAATATCAAGAGATTTTGGATCTAAATCCAACTCTAGAGCAGAAAACTTAAGTTTAGAAATGTGTAAAAATTGCTTAAATGTGTAAAAATTGCTTAAATACTAAAAATGTGTAAACATTGCTCAACCCGGGACAAACCGGATAGTAACCAGGTCAATTTGGGTTGATGAAGGACTAAGCAGACAGAAACTACCCGCTACAAGTGGCCGCTATAAGCACTGGTTTTCAAAAGATATTTTTGGACTAGCTTCTTCTACGCGTCAGATTGATATGTCTCAACTAACTCGACCATAACTTTTGTTATGTAGCTTGAATTGACATGAAATCACCACCATTGGAAAGATAACTCAATTTAGTTTAACTTTTATGAAGAGCTCTGAAACTATATCCCAGCGGAAGACCTTCATACGAGTCGATATTTGAGCCACTTTGGACTGATTCTGCATCATCATTTTTCTTCTTTGCATCAAAGTCTCCATCAAATCCTCCAATCTCCATTTAATATTGCACCAAAACCAATGCAAGATGCATGTAATATGTCTAAAGTCCTAAAATGCAACACCATGAACACAAGATACCAAAACTAATGCAAAAATATTAAAAAAAAAAATGAACTTAAATATAAGGAAAATGACCTAAAAACTATGTAAATCTCACTAATATCACAACCTCAGAGCATTTAAAAATTGTAAAAAAAAGTTTTTTAAGAGGTTTTTAAAGTCTCTTAAGAGTTTCTTTTGAGTTTTTCATTTAAAAATTCTTCTAACTCTATCTCCTTTATTATCATTATTATAATTAATTTTTTATTAGTGAGTATCTCAATGAAAATCCTCTAAGAATCTTTATTTCTTCTTAGTCTCTCTTTTTCCCTCCTTAATCATGATTTCTTCTCTTTTCTCTTCATATACTTCTCAAAGATAAGCTCCAAAGATGGCCAAACTGATGCGATACGATGACTTAAGTCCCATAAACGACTGATGGAGTTGTTGGATCAAATTAGTAAGATGAATTCGACTATTTATTTCTATTCGGAGGAAAGTGTGAATTAAACCCTTATAAATTTTCAAACCTTAATTAATTTTCAAATGTCTATTTTGATGGTATTAACATGATGTTGAAACGTCACTAAAGCTTGTGGATGATGTTGAGTATATTTCTATGGAGTGCTCTAATTTCTTAAATTGACATAAAAATATTGACATTGACTATTGTCTAAACAAGTATTCGTTCGTTATAAAAGTGAACCCCTCGTGCAAATGTTCTACTTTACTCTCTGAGTTTTCTCATACATGTTTTCACTTTTCATTTCTTTGTTATGTGTTTCAGTGAATAAAGTTTAATCTATTCAGACTTTTCTCAACTAAGGCAGTACATTTCCAATGACATGAGAGAAACAATAGAAAACATGACGAAAGAATCATGGAACATATTTAATGAGATAATCAAATATGTCAATGTCTACTAGCCGAAACAAGTTTTTTTATTCAACTGTAATCAAATATAATTACCATTGTGTGCTTGGAGCAAGTTCCATTCACTTATTGGAAAATAAACAATGTATGATTTTTTTTTAACAAGCTACATAATATCTTAATTTCTTCCAATTGCAAATACCTTTTTATTTTAATACTCGTATACTTCCGTTCTTAGGATCATCTATAAATGTCAATATGGACCAAAATATGGTCAAAACTATGGATGTTAAAAAGGGTTTCAATTTACAGGGTTAGTCCAGCCTATGTAAATTTAATTAAGCCATGGCCCTGCAAAATAAAGTATAGGGTTTTAAACGGGCCAAATTAATAAGGGCTTTTTGCTAAACTAGACCCTTATTTGAAGTCAATTCCAAAACTAGACTCCTCTTCCTTTTCTTTTCAAAATGCCTTAAATTACCCTTCCCAGCTCTTTTTTCACAAAAGTACCTAGCGCAGACTTCTCCTGTGAAGTCTGGTAGCTGGGTTTGAAAAACAATAACCCATAGATTCTCACGTAATAACTAAAATTTCATTTTCTTCAATAGTTCCCAACCACACTTACCAAACAAAATTGAGCTCTCAATGCTTCAAACAACCAAATTAAGTTATGTTAATGCTTTAAAACTGAGTTAAAAGCTCAGCTCCATTTTTGTCGATCTCCTCTCTCATTTCAACCATTTAACTCTATAATATCGTTTTCAATATTTACCATCCATATATCTTGCGATTTACTAAGATTCGAGCATAATAACACTTGGGTTGCTTGGGTATTATTGGCGTGATCAGTTCTTGGCCGTTTAAGAAGCTAAACACAAGCTCAAACCGAATCTTGGTAATTTTTGCTTCATTTCTTCCCGATTTCCAGAGCAGACTTCACAAGTCTCAATAGTCAACTGGGAGTTAGTTTTGCAATTGACTTTTGGGACTCAGACTTCACGATTGAACCACGATGAAGTCTGAAGTTCTCCTTTGAAAACAAAAAATGGTGTTTTAGACTTTATCGTCGAAGTCTGGTTACAAGGGGTCTAGTTTTACAATTGACCGTTAAGTCTGACTTTGTACAAAGACTTCTTATGTGAAGTCTGCGAAAAAAGGCGGTTAGTTTTGCAATTGACCGGAACGAAGACTTTTTATGAGACTTCATCTGAGAAGTCTGCGTGAAAAAGGGGTTAGTTTTGCATTTGACCAAAATTTCGAAAACATTGACTATTGGTAGACTTCTCGTATGAAGTCTACAACCCATCGGTAACTCTGGAATTTAAAAATAAAATTTTTTGGTCAATTGCAAAAGTAACCCTTTTTCTACATAGACTTCTCAGACGAAGTCTCATGTAAAAGTCAAACTCTGGTCAATTGCAAAACTAGACCCCAAACTGGTATAGACTTCTCTGACGAAGTCTCCTTGTGTAGCACTCTTCGCCTGTGAAGTCTGCTCAAAAAGTCAAAATCTCTGGTCGATTGCAAAATTAGACCCGTGCTTCAGACTTCACGGGCGAAGTCTGCTTGAGATAGCAAAGCAGACTTCATCGAAGAAGTCTACTAAGAGACTTCGCCTGTGAAGTCTCTAATGATAATTTTAGTAAAAATGCAATTTAGCCTATTTGTAATTAGTTTTTTTTTCTTGTCCTAAACATGTGTGTTTATGGCTTTTGATGTTTTAGAAATTTGAACTATTTTAATAGCATAATTAATTTTTTACATTTTTTCTGAACTTATTAGGTGTTTAGGTTATAAATTTAGACTTCACGGGCGAAGTCTGCTTCAAATAGCAGAGCAGACTTCATCGAAGAAGTATACTAAGAGACTTGCGCTGTGAAGTCTCTAATGATATTTTCAGTAAAAAAGCAATTTTAGCCTATTTGTAATTAGTTTTTTTTTTCTTGTCCTAACATGTTTGTTACGTATGACTTTTGATGTTTTTAGAAATTTGAACTATTTTAATCGCATAATTATTTTTATATATTTTTTCTGAACTTATTAGGTGTTTAGGTTATAAATTTAGACTTCACAGAGGATGTCTGTGCGTAGACTTCGTTCGAGAAGTCTCTTGCACTATCTTTTTAAAAAATGGATTTGTATCATATATAATTTGCATTTTCGAGATTTTAAATTTTTACATGTGTATTAGTTATTGTTGTTGTTTATGTATGAAATTTCACATCTCAATGTCTTATATTCTATCTTAAATTGATTTTATGAATTTCTGATAATTATTTTCAACAGACTTCACCTTTGAAGTCTACTGTGAAACAAACTAACAGTTTGCCTTTGTGTTATTTCAAATGTTTTTCAAGAAATAGGTTCATGTACCTGCTGTCTATGGAGAATGGGTGATGAGAGACTGTAAGTGGCATTTTGAGGTGGATCATCCCAAAGAGGGAGAATGTTTTTCTGAGTGATTCATGTACACACCATGAACTCATTGAGATGGCACTAGCAGACTATGAGCTGGACAAGAACGACTTCGTCGAGTTAACTTACTCGTTGCCGAATTCAATGTTGCAACTAACAGACACAGATTGTCCTACACCACCTATGCATGTCTCATATGATAGACAAGTGCGGTCCTTGTTGCGTTATGTAAAACGCATGCTGTACGCTTGCTTCTCGAGTCGTTTTGGTATGGCTAGTGGCAATGAGGTTTGATATATCATGGTTTTTACCTACTTTTAGCCATGATATAGGTCTTGTTTTCAGAGTCCTTCTAGTGTTTTTGTAGTCTTTTTGAGTCTTTCAGGATTTGGCACGTTTGGAGGATAATTGGAGATATTGGAGCATTCTGGAGCCTTTTGGCATTCGTTGAATAATTTCTCACCGTTGGATTGAAGCTCAAATTGAATACAAGACAGATCAATGGATTAGCTTTCATTTGGAAGTGGTTTGGACCATTCTAACGGTGCGATCAAAAGTTATGCCAGTTTTCATGAAGACAGTCCAGTCTGACGAGCACAGAGTCCTGGTATCGACCGACACCACCCCAGTATCGATCGATACCGACTGCAGGATAAGAAAACACACGATTTTACATGTTGAAAGAGTCCGAAACTTGGCCCAAAGGATCTATTATTTACAATTAAGCCCAGAACGTGTTTTAGCATTATATTTAGGGTTTTCAGCCACTTTTAGAGAGGACTGAATTTTATCCTAATACTTTGAGAGAGATTGGTTCTGGGTTTTGTGGGAGGCAATTCTGAACCCTTGTTTACTCTTGATTTATTTTATGCAATCTATTTTATTCATGATGTTTGCTTCATTCACCATGTCTGAGTAGATTCCTTGTTAGGTTTAGGGTTATTCAAAGGTGTTTGATGAATTGTTAGGTTGAATCTGAATTGATAGGAGAGATTCAATAGAGTTCTTCATCTAGACTTTGATTACTGCTGATTCTAGCTTCATGACCTAGAATTTGATCTTAGGTTGTTTGATTGGCACGAAAGTGTGATTGATTGCTGAACTAGTGTTAGATGAGCAAAAGACCTATTCGCAAAAGAATTTGGTTTAGGATTTTGTGAACAATTGAACCTGATCATTAATGCTTGTTTGAATTATAGGATTTGCAAAGAAATTGGAATTCTAGGTTTAGCATATATAACTTTCGCAGCGACGGTTTGGTTGATTTTACATTTGTGTTTCAAGTTTAAGAACATTGCTTAATATCCTCCTGACATTCTATTTGATCTGCAATTCTGATTCACGCGGCAAATTCCCTAGGCCTAGCGTTTTCCTCCATTGATTTTACAACCCGTCTTTAATCGTTTACTATTGCTGTTTTTAATTACATTTATTTTACTTAGCTTAATTCGAGTCTTAATATCTATTGAGTGATTCTTGAGTCTTTGTGGTTCGACCCTAGAATACTACAGCTACTGCTTAGATACTTTAGGGTATTATATTTGAGCATATCAAATTTTGGCGCCGTTGCCGGGGACTCTAATTCACCATTAGATTTTAGATTAGAGTTTTTGACTAAGTTCGTCGCACGATCGATACCCAGCTGGTATCGATCGATAATCGTCGTAATTTTTTTTATTTTTTGTTACTTACGTATTTTTGACTCTTGTGTTTCAGGAGAACAAAGAGGCAAGCAGAGATGAACAATCCACTAATTTTGGTTCGTGATGATGTTGGAGCTTTGAGAGACCATGAAGGTCAATTGTACAATGAGAGGGGACAAAGACTCGATGGAGATGGAAACATCATTGTCCCTCCAGCTGTTGTGAATGTGGTTAATCGTGCTAGGACGATTGGTGAGTACAACAGGCCTGATCAGTTTTATGCCAATAGAGCAGCGATTCGTGTTCATTATGCGTTTCAGAGGAATGACTTTGAGCTGAAACCTGCATATTTCACTCTTGTGGGTCAGCATCTCTTTCATGGTCTTCCTCATGAACACCCCATGGATCACATTGAGAGGTTTGAGGACTTGGTCACTAGCATCAAGTACAATGGAGTGTCCTATGATTTCCTCTTCTGTAAGCTTTTCCCATACTCTCTTGCTGGGGATGTAGCTTACTGGCTGAAGCAGTTGCCTCCGGGATCGCTGAGTAGTTGGGAGGAGACTAAGAATGCATTCCTAAACAATTTTTACGATGATGCGAGATCCGAAGAGCTCAGGAACAAGATCTTCCAATTCTCTCAGGGAGCAACAGAGGCATTTAAGGCTGCTGGGGTGAGATTCAGATCTTATCAGAGAGATTGTCCGCATCACGGGTTCACACAGGTTCAGTTGCTGGGTAATTTCTTCCGAGGGATTGATTGGAGATATCAGATGGCTCTGGATGCTGCAAGTAATGGTAATTTCAACACGAGATATCCCGAGGACGCTTGTGCTTATTGAGAACTTGGCGTCTAGCAATAGCACCAAGAATGCAGATTTTGAGAGGAAGAAGCAGCATGGGAACGTTAATGGATCGCAGATTGCTGAGGTGCATGCGAAACTGGATTCGGTGCATAATCTTTTGATGGGCAAGCAGCAGAAGGCTCTACACTTTGCTGATAAGGTCGAGATTGTAGATGAGGTTGAAGCAGAGGATGTTAATTACATTGGTGGTACTGGGTTCAAGAAACAGCAGTATCAGTTCAACAACAACCAAGGATTCAAGTCAGATTTTGGAGCAAACGCCTACAGGAGTTCATCTTACCAGACTCCGCCGCCTAAGACTCAGGAAAACAAGATCTTGAGGGACAGCAGAAGATAACAGTGGATTTTAATGGGAAGATGGATGCCATGTACACAGATCTGAATGGGAAATTCGAAGCTCTCAACATTCATCAGAAGATGCTGGAAACTCAAATAGCTCAGGCTTCAGCAGCTGTTAAGGGAAAGATGGTTCGTGCACACAATGAACACGTCAAAGCAATCATCGGAGGTGATTTTGAACCTGATACGTCAGTGTCGACCGACACCAACGCAGTATCGACCGACACCGACGCAGTATCGACCGACACCGACGTAGTGTCGACCGACACCGACGCAGTGTCGACCGATACCGACGCAATATCGACCGACACCACCCAGTATCGATCGATACTAGTGCAGATACTTTCACGGGACACCTCAAAAACCCCAGTATCGACCGACACCACTAGCAGTATCGATCGATACCCCCTGCAGGCTGAGCTAAAAATTTCAAAAACACCGAGGATTGTTGAGGAACGTGTCTACAAGCCTAAAGTGACATATCCTTTGCCACCTAGACATCTCACAAACCCCATCACTGCAGAGAAGTTGCTTGCTTTTGAGAAGATGGTGAGGAAAGTTCCTAATAACATTTCATTTGAAGAAGCTGTGGAAAGCCGCCCTCTGGTTGGTAACTTTCGAGGTTGCAGAGAAACTGAAGCAGAGATTAAGGCACTCTTCATCAAGGCAAGAAGTACACCACCTCCAATGAAGCAGTTGACTAAAAAGGAAGACCCAGAAAAATTTTCAGTTCCATGCTCTATCTCTGGAGTTGATTTCAAAGAGTCTCTCGTTGACTCAGGGTCTAGCGTCAATGTCATGTCAAGGGCAGTTGCAGAAAGATTGGGAGCTGCTATTAGATCTCCGAAGACGCCTCTTACATTCGCAAACTCTTCCACCTCGCTCCCATACGGTACAATTCCTGATTTGCTCGTCAAAGTAGGAGATTGTCTGGTTCCT
>SMJT01000034.1:1621407-1652500 GCA_004349715.1 Crucihimalaya himalaica | reverse complement strand
TGTTGGAGATTATGATCTTTTTCTTGAATCTATTGTTCTGACCTTGCTTTTGAGTGACCAGTGTTACAGAATCAGTTCTAGATCGACTAATGAAAAATCCAAAGACTGACCAGTTGACTAGAAGACACCCATGTCTCCAGCAGAGTCCTTCCAAAGCCTGAGCCAAATTATTGCACTTCATCGTTGAGGTTGGTGTTCACTGAACTTGATTCATCATTCATATCTGACAAAGGAACCCATGTGTTTGAAAATTATGGTATACCTCTCCCTTGACACATGTTGATACAGAAAATACATAAAAGATGAGATGATTTCCGCCGAGTAGAGGGCTAGGAACACTTCCTGTGATCCCATTTTTCTACTTGGATAAGGAATGATCACACAAAGGTTGGAAGCGAGGGGTAGGAACATTTCCCGGGACCCCATTATTCGTCTAAAGCCTTTGATACATTGAGAGGGGAGAATCGGGGATTTGGTGGCAAACGCCATCAATACTCGCGTCTCAAACCTTGATTTGTATATGCGAAGCTAAAAATAAAAAAATAAAGAGACCATATAAAGAGATAAGTCAGGGGGAGAGGAAAACAATACCAAAATTGTCAAGATATTGTATGGGAAAGAATCTAGAAGGTTCTTGAACATTGATTACAGCGATGAAACTGGTGATGAAGGTTTAGTTGGATGATGCTGTGAGATAATGTGTGGCGTCTGGGAAGCTGCGAATGTCTACGGAGAAGTGCATGGTGGTTAGATTTGGAACTGGTTAGAATCTGGAAAGCTTGGGAAAAGGGCCATTGCAATGTTTCAAGAACATGTGAGTCTCCGTGTTTTCAAATCTCTTTCTCTAGTTTAGCTTTATGTTTGCTTGAGGGCAAGCAAAGGCTAAGTCTGGGGGAGTTGATATATCATGGTTTTTACCCGCTTTTAGCCATGATATAGGTCTTGTTTTTAGAGTCTTGATTTCAGAGCGAATTCCTTTGCCCATAAACCGATGCAGAGCAGCAATTACACTCGCACCTACGGGAGTTCATCTTACCAGACTCCGCCGCCTAAGACTCAGGAGAGCAAGGTTGAATCCATGCTTGAACAGATTCTTGAAGGACAACAGAAGATGACAGTGGATTTTAATGAAAAAATGGACGCCATGTACACAGATCTGAATGGAAAAATCGAGGCTCTCAACATTCATCAAAAGATGCTGGACACTCAAATAGCTCAGACTTCAGCAACTGTAAAGGGAAAGATGGTTCATGCGCACAATGAACACGTCAACGCAATCACCACAGGAGGTGATTTTGAACCTGATACGTCAGTGTCGACCAACACCAACTGAGTATCGATCGACCCCAACCAAGTATCGACCGACACCAACCGAGTGTCAACCGACACCAACCGAGCATTGACCGACACCAACCCAGTGTCGACCGACACCAACCGAGTATCGACCGACACCACTACCAGTGTCGATCGACACCCCCTGCAGACTGAGCTTAAAATTTCAGAAACACCGAGGATTGTCGAGGAAATAGTCTACGTGCCCATGATACCTTTCCCTCGACCTTCTAGGATGACTAAGAAGGAAGTGGAAGACTGCAGGTGCAAAGCAATGATAGAAAAGTTGATTGTTGAGCTTCCTGTCATCGATGCTACCAAGACTTCACCAGCTCTCAGGAGGTATGCTAAGAGGATGGTTACCAATGGTGTGAGTCATGAGGAACCAACTCTGCTCACAAAGGACATTAGTGAAATTCTCCTGAAAAAGACAGTTTCAAGGAAAGAGAGGAAGGTGAAAATCTCTGAACATGTGAGTGCTATGATTCAGAGTAGGATTATAGAGAAGCTACCTGATCTAGGAAGCTTTGTACTAGACTGTTCCATCTCAACTAAAAGGTTCCCTCATTCTCTCTGTGATCTTGGCTCTAGCATTAACCTGATGCCTCTCTCTATAGCTGAAAGCCTTGGGATGACCGATTTCGTTCCAACAGAGATCTCTCTCATCTTAGCTGATAGATCCAAAAGGTTTCTAGAAGGTGTCTTAAAAGATGTTCCACTAATGATCGAAGGCTGTATGATTCCCACAGACTTTGTGGTTTTGGAATATGTTGAAGAACCTCAGGATCCTCTTATTTTGGGAAGATCATTTTTGGCAACAGCTGGTGCCATCATTGATGTGAGAAAACGACAGATAGAGCTTGATTTGGGTGATGAAGTCATGAGTTTTAATATGGACAAGCTGAGGAGGAGATCTACCATTGATGGACAGACCTTTTCTGTAGAGATTTCCATTGATGACGACCCAAACACAGAGCTTTCAGAAGACATTACTGCTTGGTATGTCAAGGTGTTGGATGCTACTGAGCAAATGAGCAAGTTGGTTGTTCAGGAAGATTTGGTTGAGAGCTCTGAAAAAAATGATGTGCTTAAGGATTGGAGTGAGGAGTGTCTTTTCAGTACTAGGCTCGAGGACGAGACTCCAATTAATGTCAGACTGCTGGAAAATGATGTCTTTACAATGGAGGCAAGGATTGCAGAACCTAAACTACAGAAAAAGTGGTGAAATTCGAGTTTCAGACCTTGCGTCGGTCGACGCAGCATTATGCCCTCCATCTGATTCCAAGCAAAAACTCCCACTTCTCACACACCAGACACCTCAGAGAAAGCAAAGGTACGCACCTTCTTTGAGAGATTCCAAACCACCTAATGTCATCAATCATATGTTTCCATCTACTTCACACTTAAGCAAGCCGCGAGATTCTCGTCGAGCGCTTGTTGTTTCTTTTGATAACTGTGCAGGAAAAGAAGTATCCCACCCAATTTTCCGTCCCACCCTGATGCTGTTCCTCACTTCCTTGGTAGACCACATGCAGTTAATGCTTACACACCACCTTGGATGAGACGTTTGTCACAGATGCATTCACAGTCTCTCTGCGAACCACCCGACGCTTGAGCCCCGACACGGTCAAGCTAATGACATTAAACAAGCGCTTAGTGGGAGGCAACCCACTGGTGAGTTTGTATATAAGTTTTGATTTCAATTTTATTTCTGCTTTTGTGTCTTGAGTCTGCACGAGAAACAGGTCCAGACGAGCAGTATCGATCGACACCAGTCAGTGTCGATCGATACCACATCTACGGAAAAGGAGCCTCTGTCGACACACACCTGGTATCGCTCGATACCAGGCTGTATCGGTCGAAACTAACCATCACTCGAACGGTAACTTCTTTGTGTTTCATTCACAGTCTGTTTCTTTGATTTCTTTTGCCAACTCTAGACTAGATAACACTGAGGACAGTGCTGTTTAAGTCTGGGGGAGGTAGTCGCTGACATTGTGCTTGTTTTTCTTAGAAACAGTTTGTTTTTGTGTCAAATTTGTTTTTTTCGAGTCAAGCCTGTTGGAGATTATGATCTTTTTCTGGAATCTATTGTTCTGACCATGCTTTTGAGTGACCAGTGTTACAGACTCAATTCCAGATCGACTAATGAAAAATCCAAAGACTGACTAGTTGACTAGAAGACACCCATGTCTCCAGCAGAGTCCTTCCAAAGCCTGAGCCAAATTATTGCACTTCATCATTGTGGTTAGTGTTTATAGAGCTTGATTCATCATTCATATCTGACAAAGGAACCCATGTGTTTTAAAATAATGGTATGCCTCTCCTTTGACACACGTTGGTAAATAAGATGCATAAAAGATGAGATGATTTCCGCCGAGTAGAGGGCTAGGAAAATTTCCAGTGATCCCATTATTCTACTTGGATAAGGAATGATCACACAAAGGTTGGAAGCGAGGGGTAGGAACATTTCCCGAGACCCTATTATTCGTCTAAAGCCTTTTTATACATTGAGAGGGGAGAACCGGGGATTCGGTGGCAAACACCATCAGTACTCGCGTCACAAACCTTTATATGTATATGCGAAGTTAAAAAAAAATAAAGAGAACATAAAAAGAGATAAGTCTGGGGGAGAGAAAAACAATACCAAAAGTGTGTAATTTGGGTGGTTTTTTTGTCAAGATATTGTATGGGAAAGAATCTAGAAGGTTCTTGAACATTGATTACAGCGATGAAACTGGCGATGAAGGCTTGGTTGGATGATGCTGTGAGATAATGTGTGGAGTCTGGGAAGCTGCGAATGTCTACGGAGAAGTACATGGTGGTTAGATTTGGAACTGGTTAGAATCTGGAAAGCTTGGGAAAAGGGTCATTGCAATGTTTAAAGAGCAGGTGAGTCTCCATGTTTTCAAACCTCTTCCTCTGGTTTGGTTTTCTGTTTGCTTGAGGGCAAGCAAAGGCTAAGTCTGGGGGAGTTGATATATCATGGTTTTTACTTGTTTTTAGCCATGATATAGGTCTTGTTTTTAGAGTCCTTCTAGTGTTTTTGTAGTCTTTTTGAGTCTTTTCAGGTTTTGGCACGTTTGGAGCATAATTGGAGATATTGGAGCATTTTGGAGCTTTTTGGCATTCGTTGAATAAGTTCCCACCGTTGGATTGAGCTCAAATTTGGATACAGGACAGATCAATGGATTCGCTTTCATTTGGAAGTGATGTGATCCTAATTGAGAGGATCGAACTGCCCTAGGATGAACTTTGTGGAGTTGTGTGTTTTCGGATGGGGAATGGCTTGGAGTCTCCGAATAGATAGCTTTTGCGACTCACCCTACGGTTTGGGTATGGTTTTGGATAGGCTTTGCAAGCAACGGATTGCTTCAAAGGTTGTGGATTGAATGGTCTCACAAGGGTTGCGGAAGGCCCTTGATATTCCGTGGATCGAATGGTCTCACAAGAGATGCGGAAGGCTCTTGATATTCCTCAATCGATTCTCAAGGATATTACTCACCAAAAGAATCGAAAGTTTTGTTGAATATTACTCATCAACAAGATCTAGAGATTCAGAAAAGGTTTTTGATTAAAAGTCTAGATGAGTTCTCAAGAGAGTTCAAGAGAGAATATAAAGAAGAAAGAAGAGAGAGTCTTGGAACAAGCTCCAAGACACCTCGAAAATGACATAAAATTTAAATAAAGTTTGAATGATAAAAATGGCTCCTCCTCTTCACAATTTCGTGGCTTTGACATCCAAAGGGGCCATGGGTTTGATTTATTCAACAAATGGGCTATGGTGAAGTGAAACAATTGCCTCATTAAAAACCTTGTCAAGAAAACCCAATGGGACAAAACTTGACAAGGGAAAAAGAGTACAATTGAATCACTTACCCATTCATTGAATAGTTTGAATCAAAACCATTGTGGTTTGACTCACTTCTTCTCCATACTTGGTAGAGTGATCCGATTGATTCCATATTCCCTTAAGCAATCTTCCAACGGATTGTGTCACGCCAATGCCTTCTTTTATCCTTTGAAACTTAGCTCTCTTGGTTGCCAAAAATCCTCCATTGGCTTCATGTTTCTTGTCAGGTTCAAGCTCTCCTTCCTTGTTGCTGCTCAGGATCATATCAGGAAGTGGTTTGAGGCCATTCTAACGATGCGATCAAAAGTTATGTCAGTTTTCATGAAGACTGTCCAGTCTAGCGAGCACAGAGTCTTGATATCGACCGACACCGACTGCAGGAAAGGAAAACACGTGATTTTACAAGTCTGAAGAGTCTGCAACTTGGCCCAGAAGATTCTATTATTAACAATTAAGCCCAGAACGTGTTTTAGCATTATATTTAGGGTTTTCAGCCATTTTTAGAGGGCAGACTAGTTTTGGATCATTATTCTGAATACTTTGAGAGAGATTGGTTCCGAGTTTTTGTGGGAGACAATTATGAACCCTTGTTTACTCTTGATTTATTCTATGCAATTCTATTCAATAATGATTTATGTTTCATTGATCATGTCTGAGTAGATTCCTTGTTAGGTTTAGGGTTATTCAAAGGTGTTTGATGAATTGTTAGGTTGATCTGAATTGATAGGAGAAATTCAATAGAGTTCTTCATCTAGACTTGAGATTACTGCTTATTCTAGCTTCATGACCTAGAATCCGATCTTAGATTGTTTGATTGGCACGAAAGTGTGATTGATTGCCTTAACTAGTGTTAGATGAGCAAAAGACCTATTCACAAAGAAATTTGGTTTAGGATTTTGTGAACAATTGAACCTGATCATTAATGCTTGTTTGAATTCATAGGATTTGCAAAGAAATTTGGAATTCTAGGTTTAGACATAGATAATCTTCGCAGCGACGGTTGGTTGATTTTACATTTGTGTTTCAAGTTCAAGATTAGTGCTTAATATCCTCCGGACATTCTATTTGATCTGCAATTCTGATTTACCGGAGAATTTCCCTAGGCTTAGCGCTTTCCTCCATTGATTTTACAACCCGTCTTTAATCGTTTACTATTGCTGTTTTTAATTACATTTATTTTACTTAGCTTAATTCGAATTCTATATTCTATTGAGTGATTTCTTGAGTCTTTGTGGTTCGACCCCTAACATACTACAGCTACTGTTTTAGTACTCTTAGGGTATTATATTTGAGCATATCATAAAACCTCTGATATTCCAACAAAAAGAGTCTATCATATTCAATATTTTGGCTTGGTTTGGGGTCTGATCCCTTTTTCAATGGAGCCGTGTACCTGACGACGCTGTTTCTTTGGTTCTAGCATAGAGAACTGCCCTTCTTCCGATGGGCTAATCTCATTATCCGGGCTGGGGGGGGGGGTTCTGAAGAGGAGGAACCCTCTTGATAGTCTTCACCTGAATAAGTGGCTGAGGAGAACGATGAACTTTGAGAGGATCCTCTAGGAGAGCACGATCCGCTAGGCAGGTTACTGGTTTTCTGCTTTAATAGAGTAGAGTTTGGCGTTAGGCGTGGAAGATTTTAAAGACCAATATCCAAAACAAGGGATCATTCTTTCCCTGATTTGCTAAAGGAAGCACTTGACTTGGTCTCCAAATCATGTGTCTCAGTGATTTTAGCCTTACCTCTAGCTTTTTCTTTCTTTCTTCTTGTAGAGCTTTTCCTTTTGGAGATCCATATCCTTCAACCTCCTTTATGAAGAGTATCCTTTGGTAAATTCAAGGCTAAAGCTTTCTTAGAAGCCTTTGCATGAGGGCAAACTTTTAATGCATGGGAGCTGGAGTTGCATTTTGAGCATGTGATTGGAGCAGTTGGGCATCGACAAATGGTATGGCCAATCTCTTGACAGTTATTACATATCGGGGGCAACCAGGGACACAAAACTCATATACAATGGATCTCTCCTAATTTCTAACTGAACATTTACCACTTTCGGGAGAGGCGAAGATGGATTAATGATGGTGAACACTTTGGCAATCTCCATGTTGGACATGCTTGTAGTGGAGGGATGTAGACAAACTAAGTGGGCGAGCATACCAGTAACGTGCTCTAATGCTTCTTCTAAGAAGAAATGTGGGGGAACTCCAGAGAATTCAAGCCAAACCGAAACTTCAGATAGTTCAGGCATCTTCAGATTTAACCCCGGCTCCCAAGCAGCTACAAACATTGTTTGCCCCTCAATATTCCTTACTCCGTGATTCAGAACATGGGTTCGGGTTTCTTTGTTGGGGATTCTGATGAGGACAGTTCTTTGACCCAACCAAGAAGCTGTGATGTCGCGCATTCTATTTCTCTAGATTCCGTTTAATGTTGCATGGAGAGCTCTTTTTGAGGGTAGATTTCTATGGAATTTCCCAATAATGAACGATTTCTAGGGTGAGTGATTCCTTTTGGTGACTTCATTTTGAATTTGAACACATATCTCACCCGATTCAAGGCGAAAAGGGGTTCCCTTTTTTGACATGTTCCTTAAGGGCCCTTTTACTATGTCCATCCAATTTGGCTTCAGAGAAGGAGTCCCCCCCCCCCCACACAAGATAAGCAGTAGTGATAATATATGGGTTTCCTTTCTTTGGGCTACCATCAGCCAAGGGTAGATCTGAAGAGAATATAACAGGTTTAACAACAATCGGCCCAATGGAAAATCCTGCAGGTGGGTCCTGATTGTTGTCTTTGGAAGAAGAATCCTTGGGAGCAGATCTAGTCTCAACCAAAGTCGGAGCAATCATCAAAACATTAGACTCGTCACCGAGGGGGACAGAGGCTTCAAAGGGAAGCTTAGGAGGAGACACTTTGTGAGAGGGTTTACGCTTCTTCTTTGTCTTCATCATGAACGGAAAGGGTGACCGTCCCCAAGATCGACGACGGCAGCTTAAAAGGAAAGGGTTGCTCTTTTAGGTTTTCTCTCAGGCACGATTATCAAGGATATACACGTTTTTAAAACTAATCTTTCTTCATGTTAGGTGTGTTCTTGTCTCGTTGATAATATCTACAAAATGTTGCAGTGACTTTGGGAGAATTTAGATTAAGGGATATGACACTAGGCTTCCTCATGATGATGTTGAGAGTGCGTTGAGAAATCGTTTTGCTTCATGTGGAGAGATCACATATGTTTATATTCCCATAGACTTAAAAAAGATAACAGTCTCTGGAGGTTCTCAAACATGCAAACGAGTGAACTGGATTCTTATTTTTGTTTTTGCGATATGTATGTGTATTCTCCTATAATTCAATTATTGCAGTTTCACTATGTTAAGAGTTGAAGGATATGGCACTTCGCTTAGGGAGAGTATATCAAGAGTGATTTGATTAAATTTTTCTCTTTATGTGGAAAGATAGATGAAGCCATCATTTCCAAGGGGTTTGCGGCTCCTTTTTCTCAATCTACTATAAATCATTTTTCTCATCTTTCAAGTTATTATCAAATACTAACTAAAGATGTGTCTTTGTACATTTTTACAACTCAGCTATACTGTGTCTCTAGGGAGAAAACGTTGTTGTGATGGCGCCGAACTACGTGGGAGCGACATGGGTGGACCCAAAGTATTTGTTCGGCTTCTTTCTACACTAATACACTTTCCACAATGCCCCCACCGTAGCGGCGTTTGTTTTGGCCGCGCGGTTACGCACATAAATTTGATTCTTGATTCTTAATTCTTGGTAACAAAATAAAAATTTTGTGCTTTATTTTAGGTTAGAAGGTTAAGATGACTGCCGAGTAGAAAGATTTCTCTTAGGAGAAAGACAAAGCCTCTTTGGTGCTTGCTGTCTGGATGTGATACAATGCAACCTTTCTCTTTATTACATCATAATTATGCTTTCTATCTAGATGTTAAATTAAACCCGATAATCATCATTTGCCTTCATTATTACTGAAGTATGATGTTTATGTCTGGATGTTTAAAGTAAATTTCACTAATCATTATTCGCCTTCATTATTACCCAAGAGTATGTGCCGTATAAGATTTGATTGATCATACGGGAATGAACCAAGAGGAAGCTAGAATTCTAAACAATTTTGGCTTCCACCATGGTTCATTTTTGATAAGATACATGGGCTTACTGAAACACCCTAACCCATTTAATCGGATAAACACTAGGGCGTTTTTCACAATTTTCAATTTCCAAATTTCTTTTATAATTCTTAGTGTTTGTTCTTTAAATCAAACATAGTATGCATAAACTAAAGTTATTAGGTTCAAATAGAGGATCTAGTACAACGGTAAGTTTCCTAATAAGCTATTACATCGTTTTCCAATACTAGACCAATATAAACGAACATAAACTACCTCAGAAATCCACCATTGTTCCCTTCCTTGCCTTAGTCCTCACAAAGTGGTGCAGCCACAATAGTTAACATAAGATTTGCTCGGTTCATATCTTAGTCATACAAGCAATTCTATGCGATTTTATACTGTCAAGTCTGTCTATTGATCGACTTAGCAACTAAATTCTTTGGATGCCTAGCTTTTTGGGTTCATATAATCCTATATACAACATTCACAGACGACCTTTTTGAATCGTCAAGTTTGAGACCATTGCTCGGTGTTATTTGGCTGAAAGAGGCGTAAGCAAAAAATTGCTTAGTAGAGCGATCGTCCCGTCTCACTAGACCATAGTCATAGAAATCGCAATCAAACACTTCGATTCACATAGTCAATAATGCAAGTTAGTTTCTTCATATTACAATTTCTTCAAGAATGATTGTCTGAACCACCATAGCGCAATCATCGAGACAATAAAGTGCGTCTTACATAAACCATGACAAGCAAACATGCACAAACATCAAAGACAAAAAAATCAAATGCAAACAAACAACCATAGACTTAGCCACGGTCCCGCACTCACCTTTGATACATGGATTTAGGTTTATGACACCTCTTGTTGCTTAAAACGTCGATCACTTAGCCGATCCGAACATATCTACACTCCTCTGCGACATATCTACATTCTTCTGCGGCAGAACTACAATCCGCTGTGACAGATTCCTTTAGTCTCTCCGAAACTGTCGCAATATCTCACATTAAACAATCATCAACGAACAGATCATCATTTCCTTCGATGATACTTAACAAAAGATCGACAAAACACGTAGTTAGATTGATATTTACTAGGAAACATGACAATCGTTCACATATCCTCGATCAAAAACTTCAGTCTCTCGCAAATCCTCAACCACAAACATCAGACTCTCGCCAAACAACGACAGAAACTTGAGAAAATCGTATTTAGGGTTCTTTTGGTGTTTTAAGGGTGAATACAGTGAGTGGCGATCTCATCTATATATAAGGTTAGGGTTTCACACCCAAGCCCTAAAAATTCACCCATTTGCCAAACCGGTTTTGGGCCTTACAGTTGAGCCTTAAACTAACCCACGGATCCTTGATGGACAGTCGATAAATACTTAATTCTGCACGTGGATCATCGAACATTACCCACACCTGTCCATGCTGTCTGACTATAATCTATTTATGTTCAAACATTCCAATTTTTCTGAACATTTCCATTATATCAGAACATATCCGATCATGTACGAGCATTACCATTATTATCCGAACATTTCCAATATTTTCCTAACATATCCGAGTTACTGATGCTGTCCAAACGTGATCGACACTGTACTAAACGTGATCGATACTGTCCGATCATTACCGATACTGTCCAAACCAAAGTTGTCAAAATCAGCTCCCGAACTGATTTTTCTTTATCATTCGGATTCCTGTCGAACACCTTCAACAATATTTCGCCGATCCTCGACCATCCTTAGTCAAATTATTAAAAGCGGGTGTTACAACTCTCCCCCACTTAGAATAGATCAGTCCTCGAATCTAATTTTTACCTTTAGTCACTTTCAACTTGTCAAACCACTTCCAGAAGTTCACCTTCATCACTTCTTTTGGTTCCCAAATTGTTTTCTCTTGTTAACTCTCATTGTTACCGATTTATTCAGGTACTTTTGTGACAATTCTTGCGTCTTTTAAACAAGAACAAGATAGTTTTGAGTCTTTTTGTATATTATTTGGAAATGGGCTTGAAGACCAAAGATAAGGGATTTGGAGCTAAAATAGGCTTCAAGAAGATTAAATAGACTTTCAAAAGAACAAACGGGTTTCCAGAAGATCAAACGGGCTTCAAAACAGACCAGAAGGAAGAAGAACTTGGAGTCCCATACCGATCGGTTAGGGCAAGGACCAATTGCTTGGAGAAGCCTCCTGGACCAATCGGTTGGCAAACATTTGTCAAGTTTTCATTTTTTTACTTTCGAAAGTTTTACATTTTTCTCTACTCCCTAAACACTATATTAAGGGGGCTCGACCCTCAGTTGAAAAGACACCAAGCCATTGAGTAATAAACTCATTGTAAATACTCTTCTTCTAGTTTTATGTTTTTTTTATGAGTTTTTTCTTTAGTTTAGTAATAGATCTACTAGTATGGCTATGATTTCTTCATAGTCGGGCTACTCTATCTCTACCATGCTAGATGTGATCCTCTATTAGGTTTTAGAGTTCTTGTTAGGTAATTTTAAGTATGTAACTATGCATGATATGATAATCATGGTTAGATCTTTTACCTAGGTCAATTTTAATGCTTACTCTAGACTGACCGCTGAGTATGCCATTAGGCGTTTCTCGACACGTGACTGTGCAATGGAACATTGGATTGTAGCCTAGGAGCAAAGTATTCCTAGACAAGTGACATTGCTAGGAAGCTTTGTGGACCTAAAAACCCCGTACTTAATGCTTGATTGGATTATGATAGTAAAGTGACATTTTTATTAGGATTGTTTGCATAGTAGTTATAATTAAGGAATTAGGGTAACTAATGATTATGATTGAGTTCTAGGATGGTTTAGGGTTCTCTGCGCCTAATTTACCTATTTTTGTTCTTATTAAGTTATTAGAAAATACAAAATCCTTTCCATAGCCAAATTTTAGTTATTATAATCCATAATGTAGTCGTTTTGGTCTTTGTGGATCGATCTAAGTAATATAGTGGTGTATCGTATACTTGCGATAATATTTGGGATAAAACATAAATCACAACACCTTTTTGCCCATCGCAATCCCAAACAACTTGAATCAACTTAATTTTTTTGCTTCGAGTTGTCCTTAACTTTGTTCCAATGACCCAGAGGGGTCTTCCAATAATTGTCATATTCTCTTGCCAATCCGGTGGAAGTCCGGATATGACATTTTCACGATGTGTCATACATTTCAATTCTTGTGGCAGTTCCAACCTATAAGCCACTAGACCAATCCTTTCCAAAATCCGAAATGGTCCCATATACCTCGGAAATAGCTTTGTGTTCAAAGCCGCACGATCTTTACCCTTTTATGTGACCGTCTTGAGATAGACCATATCTCCAACTTGTAATTCCAATACCCTTCGAAGTTTCTCTGCATAACTCTTTTGTCGATCCTGAACTTCCTTCATTTTGATCTTTAAGACTTTGATTATTTATGTTGTTTCATTCAAAAAGTCTTGACCATAGACACTTCGCTCCCCCACTTATGTCCAACATAGGAACGTTCGGCAAGGTCGCCCATACAAGGATACTCATTCTTATCATTTTTTGACAATCTGATAAGATCCTTGTCTTTTTCTCGAGCCAAGCAAACACGACTCATCAAATCTGCTTGATCCGCATCACCTAAACCCAACGGTTCCAATTCGTCAGACAAGGCTCCTAAATGAAAGTTTCCAACCATGCTAACCAAGAATTTCATGTCTTTCTCAACGTTCGCAGCCACTCGTTTCCGGCTTGATGCATTCGCCACTAAGTTTGCCTTACCTAGATGGTACGCAATCTCAAGATGAAAGTCGGCTACCAACTCCATCCAACGCCTTTGATGTAAGTTCAACTCCGCTTGATTGAGGATATGCTTCAAACTTTTATGATCCGTGAAGATTTAAAATTTCCCACCATAAAGGTAAGAACGCCAAATCTTCAAGGTGAACACCATTGCCGCCATTTCAAGATAGTGGTTAGGGTAGTTAACTTAGTGTTTCCTTAACTGTCTTGACACATATGCAATTACTTTCCCTTGTTGCATCAACACACAATCCAAACACATCTTTGATGCACTCGTGAGACTACAAATGGTGTGTTCGGCTCTGGCAAAGCCAACACTAGAGTACTCATAAGCATTTCCTTAAGCTTGGAGAAACTCTTCTCACAATCTTATGTCCACACTAACAAAATGTCTTTCCCCGTTAGACGAGTCTTTATCTACGCCATGCTTGCAAATCCCTTAACAAACCGACGATAGTAACCTGCCAATCCAATATAACTCCTTATTTCTGAAGCATTCCTTGGCCTTGACCAATCCTTGATTGACTTAATCTTTTTTAAATAACCAGACGCACTTTTATCCGAGGCCACATGGCCCGAAAATCTGATTATGCTTTGCCAAAAGCTACACTTGTTAAGCTTAGCGAACATTTTATGCTACTTAGTTTACTCATCACTTTCTGTAAGTGAACCGCGTGATCCTTCAGGTTCTTTGAGTAAACTAGGATATCATCTATGAAGATGATAACGAATTCGTCCAAGTATTCTTTACATACATTGTTCATGGGCTTCATAAAAGTTGTAGAAGCATTCGTCAGCCCAAACGACATGACAACAAACTCATAGTTCTTGTACCTTGTCCAAAGGCTTTCAATATCCAACTCTTATATCGGAATCTGATGGTAACCTGAGGCTAAATCCAATTCAAAAAACATGTAGCACTTCGGAGTTGGTCCAACACCTCGTTAATCCTTGGAAGATGGTACTTATTCTTCACTGTCACTCGGTTTAGACTGCGATAATCAATGCAAAGCCGAAAGCTCCCATCTTTATTCTTTACAGAGAACCGGTGCACCCCATGGTTAACTACTCGGTCTTACAAAATCTTTCTCTATCAGTTCACTAAGCTACTTTTTCAATTCAACCATCTCTGCCGGTGCCATCCGATATGGAGCTTAAGAGATTGGAGCTGTACCAGGCCCAAGTTCAATTATAAACGGATCTGAACGTGTTGGACGTAATTCACTTAAGACTTGGGGACACATCCTCATTTTCCCATACCACCAGAATATCATCAAGTGTTACATCCAATCGAACTTTCATTGTTGTGATCGTGGCCAAGTATGCTTCACATCTCTTCTCCATCAGTTCCTTTGCTTGAATTGCCGAGACAATCAAGCTTCCAGACGTTTGTCTGATTCCTTGCTAAACTAACATCCGCTTTGGCATTTAAAACTTAACACGCCCTCGGTGACAGTCTAGATGTGCTTTATGCTTTCTAAGCCAATCCTTTCCAAGGACCACATCATAAGACTTTACTTAGAAAATCACCAAGTCAGCTAGCTTATCCACTCCGCAAATCATCGCGGATACATTCCGGATCTTTCCATAGGTCATCATGACTTGTCGACCAGCCGCTTTGATTAAAGCGAAGTCATTTTCCAGGTGCCTTTGGAACCCACCATTTCCAATCGTTTCCCAGCTAACAAAACAATGGCTTTCCTTGGAATCAAACATAACATGGGTTCCCAAACCACCAATGAAAATGGTCCCTACACATTCATCTAGAATTATGAAAACCTATTCAAACATGCAACAACCAGATCTCACACAAAAATTTGCTGAGGCAATTGATAAGACTTATCAGTGATAATGCTTGGATTGTCGATAGATATCAATTATGAAAGAATGGTGATGAACAGATGATCAAGTATTCGGGTGCGAACGGTGCGGGTGGCTATGGCTAGTCTTCAAAGGAGTGAAGAAATGCGGTTGATGTTCGGTGCATGCCAAATCTGAACATCTCTCTCTTTGTGCTTGGTTATGTGGGGCGGTTGGTTGAATAACTAAGGGCGAAGGAGGATCTATCTTGGATCAATGGTGGTAGTTGTGAAGAGAAGATTGGGATTTGAAGCGAATCATGGATGGCTTACAAGGATTCATGTGGGTATACGTTTGGGAGTTAACAGATGCTACGAGTTGCTAAGGTATGGCTAAGGTGTGGGTAAGGGATGTGATAAACTTAGTCAATTATTATGAGTATGTTTATGCATTGATGGTATAAAGTATGTGGAACGATAAACAAAGCGAAATAGTTTTATTTTTGTGTAAGTGTTACTCTCGGATTTTATGTCTGAGGGTTGATCCGGTGCATGATATCGGTTCCCAAACCACCCATGAAAATGGTCCCTACACATTCATCTAGAATTATGAAAACCTATTCAAACATGCAACATCCAGATCTCACACAAAAATTTGTTGAGGCAATTGATAAGACTTATCAGTGATAATGCTTGGCTCATTGGACTCCTCAACCATCGTATACACCAGCTACACTATTGCTAGTCTCCTTGGTGGCGGTGGCGGCTTCTCATTTGCCTGTTTCTCAGTTTGCTACTCCAACTTTGGACATCGCGGTTTGATATGTCCTTTTTCACTACAATGGTAACACACCTTCACACCATCACCCTTCTTTGGGCAATCATTGGCCTTGTGTCCTTGCTATCACATCTTAAACACGTCCCAATTCTACACTCACCCGAGTGCATCCTTCTGAAATTTCCAGAAGCTCGGCGACTACCGGATGACTTGTCGTAGTAATATTTCATCTTTTTCTTCGGTCCAGCACCACTTCTAGATTTGCCTTGTGGTATCACATGTTCAAGCACTTGTTCACCCAGCAGCTTGGCTTCCCCTTCCATACCAGTTTCCAACATGGCTGTCTTTTCCACATGTTCAACAACCGTCTGATAGTTGTCAAAAAGGCAGCGGTTACAGAGCTCAATTTGTATATCACCCATAAACCATCAAACTTGCACACTTTCATCCTCTAGCTTGCGTCGAGCATACTTTTTGAGTCTGTTAAACTTAGCTTCATACTCCTTCATAGTCTTGGATCCTTGACGCAAATCCAAGAAGGCACCCTCAAGCTGCCTATACAACGCTTCTGGTGGAAAGTACTTAATGCGAAATTCATCGCAAAAGGTTTTCCATGATCAATCCGGATTCCTCAACCTTCCAGAAACTCTTTCCCAACAAGTATGCGTATCCTTTTCTAGGTAGTGGACCACAATATCTTTCTTGTACTCATTATAACAACTAACAGAAGCAAAGTTTCTCTTCATTCTACTTATCCACTCATCCGCCTCAATAGGCTTATCACCACCACCAGAGAAGTACTTTGCATCCATCACCTTTAGGTAATGTGGGATTCCTTGGCAACACCAATTCATTCTCCACATTTGCCACTGGTGGTACGTTTGCCAATAGAGTTACATTTAACACAGGTGGTCCATCCTCCACAACCGGCTCCAAGCCTACGTTGGTACAATTGCAGCAGAAGCAAATGCCGGTAATCTTGCCAAGATTTGTGCCAATACACCCAACACTTGCCCTAATTCTTCTGGATCAGCAGGTGCAAATGCATTATCGATAGTAGCGGTTCCAGCACCAGCAACAACACCCGCAAAAACTTCCACACCAACTGTGTTAGCCACATTCTCGGCAGCACCATCTGACACATTGTGAACTTGTTCATGATCATTCCTTGTTGAATCATGAAAATAGGTCTCATCCAAAATCTCTCTCCATAGAACAATTCTCCTATTACCTTTGGCCATCTACAGATACTGAAACCTTACTAAGTTAGTTTCCATACTAACTTCGTTTCAACAGCCAGACTTACATTGAGGCCTTGGCATTGGAAGGATGAATTTAACCTAACTAACCCATTTATCCTTAGACTGTTCTAAAACCGAACACGCTTCGATACTAAATTGAAACATCCTAACCCATTTAATCCGGATTAACACATAGGCTTTTTTCACAATTTTCAAATTTAACTTATCAGTCTTAGCGTTTATTCTTTACACCAGACATAAGCATGCATAAATTGAAGTGATTAGGTTCAAATACATATTCTAGTACAACGGTTTGTTTGGTTATAAGCTATTACATTGTTTTCTAATTCTAGACAAACATAAAGACACATAAACTACCCATAAATCCACCATCTTTCCCTTCATTGCCTTAGTCTTCACGAGCTGGTTATCCAACAATAGTTAACATCTAGTTAATTTTGTTCCCTGCATCCAAAAGGAGGCGTATGTAATAAATTGCTCAGTGGAGCGGTCGTCCTTCCTAAGGGTAGTGGACCCAGGCTGATTATCACACTATTGCACCTTGAAAAACCCAGAGAATTGATTAACCTACTCACTAGGCCATCAAAATCGCAATCAAACACTTTGTTTTACATAGTCAATAATGCATGGTAGTTTTTTAATTATTACAATCATCGAGAATGATTGTCCGAACAACCATAGAGCAATCATCAAGACATTAAAACACGTCTTACATAAACCATGACAAGCAAATATGCACAAACATCAAAGACAAAGAATATTATGCAATAAAACAATCGTAGAATTAGCCACGGTCACACACTCACCTTTGTACAGGGTTTTATGTTTCCACACTTGTCCTTACTAACCTACCACAATCTATTTCTGTCCTAACATTTCCAATTTCGTCCAAATATTTCTAATTTTGTTGGAACATATCCAATCGCGTCTGAACATTGCCATTTATGTCCGAACATTTCCAATCTTGTCTGAATTACTGATGCTGCCCGACAGTGATCGATAATGTCCGAACATGACCGTTTCTGTCCGAACACGACCCATGTTTTCCGAACGTGTTTGACACTGCCTGATCTTTATCGATACTATGCAAACCAAAGTTGTTAAAATAAGCTCTTGAACTTATTTTCCTCATCATTCATATTCCTATCGACTAACTTTGAAAAAACGTTTCCAATCCTTGACAATCCTCGATCAAATTATTAGAAGTAGGTGTTACACTTACCTCTCCTAAGTAAAAAGTTGTGTGCTTCTATTGGATTATGATAGTACCAATGACTTTGCAAAATATAATTAGAACTTTAGGATGGACAAATCAATCTTCTTTATTAGCTCGTACTAAAGGTTGGTAGTTACAGAAAGTTTCTCTTAACGTTAAACAAGAGGAATGAAAACGAAGTTAAGTGATTTTAGAGAAACCCTAATTATCCTCGTTCGGCTAAATTAGGTTTAACATCCAGTACCAAAAGTAGTGGTATGTATGTACGACGATACGTGGACCTGAAGGTTTCATACGATTAAAAATCAAGTAAAGATAAAAGTGGCTCAATGGAATCTCTTAAGAAGACTAAACAGGAGTACTTGTCGACAGAAAAACTAAAATGAACTAAAAATGTCTGAGGGAAACATTTTAGTCTTGAAATTAACGTCTTGATATTGCCACCGTAGCATGCCACTTTTCAAAAGAAGTCGCCACTTGTCACCGGAGACCTTTATTTGTTGGAGATGCTCGCTTGTCAAACATGGGTCTCCTTGCATGGAGATGGACGCGCCTATAAATTCCGCACCATGGGGAATTTCATTCAGTCATTCACTTCCACACCAAAACTCTACCTACAAAAGAGAAGAAGAGAGTTAGAGTGTAGGGAGTCAGAATCATGGGACATATTGTAACACCCGCGTACGATAATTTTGTCGAGGATGGTCCAAGGATCATTGTTGGATTTCTAAGGAAGATCGAAGATAAGGTTAACTGGTCAATCGTAATCCGTATGATTTTTGATAAATCCGTGTTGGATAGTTGAGTGACTCATGTTCGTACAAGATTTTTTCGGACATAATTAGACTTGTTCGGACAAAAAGGCAATGTTCAGACATAAACATGAATGTTCAGACAGAGATGGATAATGTTCCAACATAAATGGATAATGTTCATACAAAGTGGATATTGTTTGAAGAAACTAAAGAATCTTTGGTAGAATCGGATAATGTTCGGATGGAATCGAATACTTGTCGAGGATAGATGGGCCAACATCGATGATTGATGGGCCAACGTTGAGAATTGTTGGACCAACGTCGAGGATTGATGAACAAACATTCAGAGATATTGACCATGTTCAGAGATATTGACCATGTTCAGGATTAATGGGTAGATTATTAGGGTAAATAATCACGAACACTTTAACCTTTATATAAGGTATTTTTGCCTTTTAGTGATTACACGTAAATAGAAAACCTAAGGTCTTGAGAGAATAATAGACATATTCAAGCAAGAATTGACGATGATGGTCCATCGTATTCGTGTAATTGTCATTCGGCGGTCAGGCTGCTGACAGATCGTGTCGATGATGGTGCTTGATTGACGTGGATATCAACGGTGATCATGTGTAGAAACTCAAAACAAACCAGAGAAGGGTTTTGGGTGATTATGGTCGAGATATCGTCGATGATCTACTAGAGATTGACATATATCGTCGAGTATGACATTCATGGATGTTCGGGGCCATCAAGGCTAATGGTGATGTTCGAATGGCATGACAAGCCACTCGTAGAGTTCTTGTTTTGTTTTGAACTTGGTCTTCCATTCATCACCTTCCCTCATTCAGACTTGATGGTATCCATTCCTAAGATCAACTTTGGAAAATATGGTGGCTCTACTGAGTTCGACAAACATGTCTTCTAAACATGTTTTCTAACCGACGAATGACTAGAAGCTCTCCCTGGTCCGGGTACTCCACGTCTTCATCAGCTTCAACGGAATCATCATCCTGCTAATCTTAGGACTCGTATTCATCGTTGTTGGTAAGGATAATCACCCTTTGGTTCCAAAAATCTCGTGCGTAATGGCCCCTACCTTGACATTTGAAACAAATGAGTCTCTAGAACAGGATTTATTCTGATTAGCACACTTACTTGGTTCTGGTTTGTTGGGTTTAGGAGTTTTGGCCATTTTACCCTTGTACTTGGAGCTACCTTCACTGGATGCGCCTTTGTCTTGGGACCGGTTGTTGCTAGCACTCTAGGGAGTTTTGTTGCTTCTAGTCCGGCTACTTTAGGAGTTCTTACTTCTGATTTGTTGCTCTACTTGAACCGCTAAGTGAAGAAGCTCATGTAAGCCACTATAATTGGTATCTTCTACCTTGCATTGAATCCGTTCCTTAATCCCATCGATAAACTGTGCCCATCAGTGCTTCTTCGGACTCCTCTAACTCCAGGGAGTTCATGAGCTTTTCAAACTCCTCGAAATACTCCTCTACTGTCCTAGTTCCCTGAGACAATTTCCTAAAACGCTTTTGTAAGACATGGTGATAATAATCTTCGACGTACCTTAGCCATAGGAGGCATTTCATGTCCCCCCATTCATTTAGGGTCCAAAAAGTTGTTTCCTCTTGTCTACTAGGGTCCTATCCCAAAATGCCAAGGCTTTGTGCGTGAGTTGAGCCGCGACAAGGGAGACTCTACACGTTTTGTTGTACCCGTAGCACTCAAAGATGTACTACCTTGCATTGAATCCGTTCCTTAATCCCATCGATAAACTGTGCCATCAGTGCTTCTTCGGACTCCTCTAACTCCAGGGAGTTCATGAGCTTTTCAAACTCCTCGAAATACTCCTCTACGGTCCTAGTTCCCTGAGACAATTTCCTAAAACGCTTTTGTAAGACATGGTGATAATAATCTTCGACGTACCTTAGCCATAGTAGGCATTTCATGTCCCCCCATTCATTTAGGGTCCAAAAAGTTGTTTCTTCTTGTCTACTAGGGTCCTATCCCAAAATGCCAAGGCTTTGTGTGTGAGTTGAGCCGCGACAAGGGAGACTCTTCTTGTTTTTTTGTACCCGTATCACTCAAAGATGTACTCCATCCGATGCTCCCAATCCATTTGGGTTTCAGGGTTGGACTTACCTGCAAAAGTAGGTGTAGTCAGTTTAACATCTTTGTTCTATTCTCTAGGTACCTCAATCCTTCTGCGGGTAAAGGATCGTTCCGCCTTTGGTGTTGCCGGTTTAGCGGATTGGGTGGTAAGTCTTTGTCTTAATCGTCAAACATGTTGCCAGCCTCGTCTCGGATGATCCGTTGGGCAAGCACACGTCTCTCCTCAGCTGGAGGTGGAGGTGATGGAGGTTGTTGTGGAACCTCAAATTGTCTGATACGCTCACTGAATCTACGGATCTCTTCCTGGATTGCGGCTATCATTTGCATGAGGACGTATTGTGGCATTGTAGCTTCCTCTCCCATGTTGATGTGTCCTTGCTTCTTTATTCAACAAAAACAAAAAATAAAATCAACGTACCACGGCAAAGGAAGGATCAAACCAATGTTCGTAAGCGAAAAAGGCAAATACAAAAGTCGAATAATCAAGAAAAGGAAAAACTTGGCTATCACGGATTCAAGCACGATACGAATAATCTAAATAAGGAAATTTGACATTTTTTTATAGTGAATTAAAAACGACAAAGCAACTAACAACTCACTAAGATTTTTCTTTTCTCTTTTTCCAGATTTAGACTATACGAAAAGCAAGATAAACTAGGGTTAAGGTAATTTTTTTTTTTTACTTAACAAACAAATAAAACAAACGATATGGGATCTAAGTAAAACAAAAGGAATAGATAGAACCTGGCGAGAGCGTGGAACACGGATTTGATACAAGATGATGCAAGCGTCGAAGGTGAGGTTTACAAGGACACGGAAAAAAAAACTTTTCTTCCTCAAGAACGGTCGTCGGCGCTAAGAAGAAAATTTGGACGTGGGTGGGGATCAGACACAATAGCGAGCGCTTCTCTTGTGTGGGATCGAGGTATTGAACGTGTTGGCGGATGTGAGGTGCACCACAAAGTTGTGATTGACTCTGATACAACACAAATCTTAGTCTTGTAGAATCGCTCGACAAGAACAAGAACTAGGGTTTTGCTTTTCTTAAGAAAATGCGGCGTTTTATTAATAATCAAAGGTGAAAAAGGTTATACAGCTGAAAAAGGTCCTATCAGCTAGCTCTAAGGCCGAAATAAAGAAATAAGCAAAACGAAAATACAAAAACTCATTATTTTTATAAAACCATTAAAGGAAACTAACTAAGGGTGAACTAAAATCGGCTTCTTGGATCATTTTGATCGGATACTTAGCCGTTGAAAGGGCATGGTGTACCTACAAAGATAGAAAAAATTGAAATGATCTTACCCAGATAGGTACCGAGTTGAACATATGGTATGTGGGTGGGTTCTGGTCCGTTGTCGTGGGTAGCTCCTACGTTCACGTTTGTTGAGTCCTTAGTATTTTCTTGATGTCCGTTTTTGGTTTTGGTGTTAAATCCATATTGATCTTTAAGTGTGCAAGCAGCCTTGAAATGGTTGTTGACGTTGAGTTTGGTATCGTTGTCCAGATACGGTACAGGGTCACTGTCAAGGGCATTACGTGATGTTCCTCGATGTGATACGGTAGATCCTCGAGGGCAGTACGTGGATGATTCTCGATTCCGTAAAGTGGATCCTCGAGGGTGGTACATGGATGATCCTCGATGCGGTACGGTGGATTCTTGAGGGCAATACATGGACGATCCT
Source organism: Crucihimalaya himalaica (assembly GCA_004349715.1). Lineage (NCBI taxonomy): Eukaryota > Viridiplantae > Streptophyta > Magnoliopsida > Brassicales > Brassicaceae > Crucihimalaya > Crucihimalaya himalaica. Next base: position 1,629,772 of record SMJT01000034.1, on the reverse strand, counting down.
CACCGTGATACGGTGGCTCCTCGAGGGTGGTATGTGGATGATTCTTGATGCGGTACAGTGGATCCTTGAGGGCGGTACGTGGATCCTTAAGGGCAGTATGTGAACAGACGTGGATGGACGGTGTCATCTCTTGAGTAACGGTGTCCATGATGTCTTATACAGCCAGATTAAACATCCTTCGTAGTTGTTTTTGCTTGGATCGAGTCATGGCACCTTCCCCGACTTTGGGCACCAGATTGGATTCATATTACAGTTTGATGTCTGCATCATTGACGTAGATCTACAACAATAGACGGTGATTGACGTACATCTGTTAAGAAGAAACGGTGATTATCGTAAATCTGCGGATGACAGACGTTGGTGGTCTGAGATCCACTAGCGATTAACGTAGATAGGCTACGGATTAACGTTCATGGGCCATTTGATATGATGAATGATGATTCGCGGATGGTGGTAAGTGGGGATATATGGTTTTCGATGGTGATCAAGGTAAATCAGAGCGAACTTAAGAGAAATACGGTTGATGGCGATAGCCACTAGCAATGTGTGGTGTTAGCAGATACGTTAAATGGCGATAGCAGCTAGCGTTTGTGGCGTTAGCAGATAAGTTGGATTGCGATAGCAGCTAGCGATTAGAGCGTTAGCGGATACTTTGGATGGCCGATAGAGATCGATGATGGGCGAATGGTGGTAAACGAATGATCAAGTATTCGAGTGCAACGGTGCTGGTGGCTGTATCGAGTCTTTAAAGGAGTGAAGAAACGCGATTGATGTTCAGCGCGTGCTAAATCTGAACATCTCTCTCTTTATGCCTTGTTATGTTGGATCTATTGTGGTTGTTGTCAAGAGATGCTCAGGACTGGGATCGGATTATTGATGACTTACAACGATTCATGTAGGTATACGTTTGGGAGTGAACAGAACCTACGAGTGGCTAAGGTATGGCTAAGATATGTGATAAACGTAGTCAATTTTTATGCTTATGTTTATGCATTGCTGGTATAAAGTATGTGGAATTTTAAAAAAGCAAAAATAGTTGTTATTATGTAAGTGTTACTCTCGGATTTTATGTTTGAGGGTTAATTTTGTACATGTTATTGGTTTAGGGTGTTTCAATATGGTATCAAAGCATTATCGTTTCTTTGACAAAACATGATTGGGTCTAAGACAAAGTCTTGAATGGAAAAATCCAAGTTTAAATCAAAAATTGCTAAGGAAAAGCAATGGTAATGCGAAAAATACAAAGGCCAAGCATTAGTTAAGCGATAATTTTTGTGGAAAATCTTTGGTGATATAAAAATGCTATGGACAAGCATTGTTGAACGGATTTATGGTGCTTGTTCTGAATGTTACCGGGTAAGGAAACCCAAGAGCAAGTTGATCCTATGTTAGATTGATGTTCAGTTTCACGATTGGAAGTGAGAAACGTGTTGGTGTTAGTTTTCAAACATGATCATATCATTGGACATGGTATATCAATGTCATTCAAGAGAGACTAAAAGTAAATTGTTGGTTTGCTAACTCAATCATTCATGGAGAGTGATTGATGAAAGTCATTGGATAATGACTAAATGTGGAATAATTAGATTTGCTCCCTTGATCAAAGTCGTTGGAAATGACTTATAAAAGTCATGGGGGTAATGGTTAAAGAAGGTGGAATAGTAAATTGATGGGAAATTAAAGTTAACTTACAGTAAAGTATCGAGTTAATTCGGTTAAAGACAAGTCGAAGGTTTAGATTCGTGAAGTTGAATGTCTATGGCAATGGAACCCCAAAGTAAACATGGATTAGTTAAGAATGTTAAGATGGATATCTAACATTCTAGAGAAGGATGGATGAGTAATCCTTGTGATGAGTTATAAATTCCTTAAGGAATAAATGGAATGTACTTCAAAGTTTTGCAGAAGTTTCAATAAGGTAATTGATTGCCGAGGAGGAAGTTTGTCATAAATTATTGGAGCTTAAAGAAGTTTCCAAGGAACAACTAACGGGTACAAAAAAACGCGCAGAGTCTCCCTTGTCGCGGCTCAACTCCACACAAAGCCTTGGCATTTTGGGATAGGACCCTAGTAGACAAGAATGAGACAATTTTTGGACCCTAAATGAATGGGGGGACATGAAATGCCTCCTATGGCTAAGGTACGTCGCAGATTATTATCACCATGTCTTACAAAAGCGTTTTAGGAAATTGTCTCAGGGAACTAGGACGTAGAGGAGTATTCGAGGAGTTTGAAAAGCTCATGAACTCCCTGGAGTTAGAGGAGTCCGAAGAAGCACTGATGGCACAGTTTGTCGATGGGATTAACGAACGGATTCAATGCAAGGTAGAAGATACCAATTATAGTGGCTTACATGAGCTTCTTCACTTTGCGGTTCAAGTAGAGCAACAAATCAAAAGTAAGAACTCCTAAAGTAGCCGGACTAGAAGCACAAAAAACTCCCTAGAGTGCTACAACAACCGGTCCCAAGACAAAGGCGCATCCAGTGAAGGTAGCTCCTAGTACAAGGGTAAAATGGCCAAAACTCCTAAACCCACACAAACCAGAAACCAGGTAAGTGTGCTAATCAGAATAAATCCTGTTCTAAAGACTCATTTGTTTCAAATGTCAAGGTAGGGGCCATTACGCACGGGATTTTGGAACCAAAGGGTGATTCTCCTTACCAACAACGATGAATACGAGTCCTAAAATAGCAGGATGATGATTCCGTTGGAGCTGATGAAGACGTGGAGTACCCGGACCAGGGAGAGCTTCTAGTCATTCGTCGGTTAGAAACATGTTTAGAAGACATGTTTGTCGAACTTAGTGAGCCACCATATTTTCCAAAGTTGATCTTAGGAATGGATACCATCAAGTCTGAATGAGGGAAGGTGATGAATGGAAGACCAAGTTCAAAAACAAAACAAGAACTCTACGAGTGGCTTGTCATGCCATTCAAACTTATCATTAGCCTTGATGGCCCCGAACATACATGAATGTCATACTCGACGATATATGTCAATCTCTAGTAGATTCATCGACGATCTCTCGACCATAATCACCCAAAACCCTTCTCTGGTTTGTTTTGAGTTTCTACACACATGATCACCGTTGATATCCACGTCAATCAAGCACCGTCATCGACACGATCTGTCAGCAGCCTGACCGCCGAATGACAATTACACGAATACGATGGACCATCATCGTCAATTCTTGCTTGAATATGTCTATTATCTCTCAAGACCTTAGGTTTTTCTATTTACGTGTAATCACTAAAGGCAAAAATACCTTATATAAAGGTTAAGTGTTCGTGAATTATTTACCTATAATCTACCCATTATCTGAACATGGTCAATATCTCTGAACTGGTCAATATCCTGAATGTTTGTTCATCAATCCTCGAGTTGGTCCAACAATTCTCAACGTTGGCCCATCAATCATCGATGTTGGCCCATCTATCCTCGACAAGTATTCGATTCCATCCGAACATTATCCGATTCTACCAAAGATTCTTTAGTTTCTTCAAACATTATCCACTTTGTATGAACATTATCCATTTATGTTGGAACATTATCCATCTCTGTCTGAACATTCTTGTTTATGTCTGAACATTGCCTTTTTGTCCGAAAATTCTAATTATGTCCGAACAAATCTTGTACGAACATGAGTCACTCAACTATCCAACACCGGATTTATCAAAAATCATTCGGATTACGTTGACCAGTTAACCTTATCTTCGATCTTCCTTTGTAATCCAACAATGATCCTTGGACCATCCTCGACAAATATTATCGTACGCGGGTGTTACAATATGTCCCATGATTCTGACTCCCAACACTCTAACTCTCTTCTTCTCTTTTGTAGGTAGAGTTTTGGTGTGGAAGTGAATGACTGAATGAAATTCCCCATGGTGCGGTATTTATAGGCGCGTCCATCTCCATGCACGGTGACCCATGTTTGGCAAGCGAGCATCTCCAACAATGGTGGTCTCCGGTGACAAGTGGCGACTTCTTTTGAAAAGTGGCATGCTACGGTGGCAATATCGAGACGTTAATTTCAAGACTAAAATGTTTCCCTCAGACATTTTTTCGTTCATTTTCGTTTTTCTGTCGACAAGTACTCCTGTTTAGTCTTCTTAAGAGATTCCATTGAGCACATTTTATCTTTACTTGATTTTTAATCGTATGAACCCTTCAGGTCCACGTATCGTCGTACATACATACCTATACTTTTGGTACTGGATGTTACACCTAATTTAGCCGAACGAGGATAATTAGGGTTTCTCTAAAATCACTTAAACTTCGTTTTCATTTCCTCTTGTTTAACGTTAAGAGAAACTTTCTGTAACTACCAACCTTTAGTCCGAGCTAATAAAGAAGATTGATTTGTCCATCCTAATGTCTTATTATATTTTGCGAAGTCATTGGTACTATCATAATCCAATAGAACACACAACTTTTTTACTTAGGAGAGGTAAGTGTAACACTACTTCTAATAATTTGATCGAGAATTGTCAAGGATTGGAAACGTTTTTTCAAAGTTAGTCGATAGGAATATGAATGATGAGGAAAATAAGTTCAAGAGCTTATTTTAACAATTTGGTTTGCATAGTATCGATAAAGTCAGGCAGTGTCAACACGTTCGGAACATGGGTCGTGTTCGGACAGACGGTCATGTTCGGACATTATCGATCACTGTCGGGCAGCATCAGTAATTCAGACAAGATTGGAAATGTTCGGACATAAATGGCAATGTTCAGACGCGATTGGATATGTTCCGACAAAATTAGAAATGTTTGGACGAAATTGGAAATGTTGGACAGAAATAGATTGTGGTAGGTTAGTAAGGACAGTGTGTGGAAACAAAACCCTGTACAAAGGTGAGTGTGTGACCGTGGCTAATTCTACGTTTGTTTTTTGCATAATATTCTTTGTCTTTGATGTTTGTGCATATTTGCTTGTCATGGTTTATGTAAGACGGTTTTAATGTCTTTGATGATTGCTCTATGGTTGTTTCGGACAATCATTCTCGATGATTGTAATAATTAAAAAAAACTACCATGCATTATTGACTATGTAAAACAAAGTGTTTGATTGCGATTTTGATGGCCTAGTGAGTAGGTTAATCAATTCTTGGTTTTTCAAGGTGCAATAGTGTGATAATCAGCCTGGGTCCACTACCCTTAGGAAGGACGACCGCTCCACTGAGCAATTTATTCATACGCCTCCTTTTGGATGCAGGGAACAAAATAACTTGATGTTGACTATTGTTGGATAACCAGCTCGTGAAGACTAAGGCAATGAAGGGAAGGATGGTGGATTTATGGGTAGTTTAGTGTGTCTTTATGTTTGTCTAGCATTAGAAAACAATGTAATAGCTTATTACCAAACTAACCGTTGTACTAGAATATGTATTGAACCTAATCACTTCAATTTATGCATGCTTCTGTCTGGTAAAGAATAAACGCTAAAGACTGATAAGTTAAATTTGAAAATTGTGAAAAATGCCTATGTGTTAATCCGGATTAAATGGTTAGGATGTTTCAATTTAGTATCGAAGCGTGTTCGGTTTTAGAACAGTCTAAGGATAAATGGGTTAGTTGGGTTAAATACATCCTTCCAATGTCAAGGCCTCACTGTAAGTCTGGCTGCTGAAACTAACTTAGTATGGAAACTAACTTAGTAAGGTTTCAGTATCTGTAGATGGCCAAAGGTAATAGGAGAATTGTTCTATAGAGAGATTTTGGATGAGATATTTTCATGATTCAACAAGGAATGATCATGAACAAGTTCACAATGTGTCAGATGGTGCTGCCGAGAATGTGGCTAACACAGTTGGTGTGGAGTTTTTGCGGGTGTTGTTGCTGGTGCTGGGAACCGCTACTATCGATAATGCATTTGCACCTGCTGCTCCAGAAGAATTAGGGCAAGTGTTGGGTGTATTGGCACATATCTTGGCAAGATTACGCATTTGCTTCTGCTCGATTGTACCAACGTAGGCTTGGAGCCGGTTGTGGAGGATGGACCACCTGTGTTAAATGTAACTCTATTGGCGAACGTACCACCAGTGGCAAAATGTGGAGAATGAATTGGTGTTGCCAAGGAATCCCACCTTACTTAAAGGTGATGGATGCAAAGTACTTCTCTGGTGGTGGTGATAAGCCTATTGAGGCGGATGAGTGGATAAGTAGAATGAGGAGAAACTTTGCTTCTGTTTGTTGTTAAATGAGTACAAGAAGGATATTGTGGTCCACTACCTAGAAGCGGATGCGCATACTTGTTGGGAAAGAGTTTCTGGAAGGTTGAGGAATCCGGATTGATCATGGAAAACCTTTTGCGATGAATTTTCGCATTAAGTACTTTCCACCAGAAGCGTTGTATAGGCGGCTTGAGGGTGCCTTCTTGGATTTTGCGTCAAGGATCCAAGACTATGAGGGAGTATGAAGCTAAGTTTAACAGACTCAAAAAGTATGCTCGACGCAAGCTAGAGGATGAAAGTGTGCAAGTTTTGTGGTTATAGGGTGATTTACAGATTGAGCTCTGTAACGCTGCCTTTTTGGCAAACTATCTGACGGTTGTTGAACATGTGGAAACGACAGCCATGTTGGAAACTGGTATGAAAGGGGAAGCCAAGCTGCTGGGTGAACAAGTGCTTGAACATGTTAACCACAAGGCAAATCTAGAAGTGGTGCTGGACCGAAGAAAAGGATGAAAATATTCTACGACAAGTCAACCGTTGTCGCCGAGCTTTTGGAAATTTCAGAAGGATGCACTCGGGTGAGTGTAGAATTGGGACGTGTTTAAGATGTATGCAAAGGACACAAGGCCAATGATTGCCCAAAGAAGGGTGATGGTTGAAGGTGTGTTACCATTGTAGTGAAAAAGGACATATCAAACCGCGTTGTCCAAAGTTGGAGTAGCAAACTAAGAAACAAGCAAATGAGTACTACACCCGCCACCAAGAGACTAGCAATAATGTAGCTGGTGTATATGATGGTTGAGGAGTCCAATGAGCCAGACATATTATGATGAATAAGTCTTATCAATTGCCTCAACAAATTTTTGTGTGAGATCTGGTGTTGCATGTTTGAATAGGTTTTCAATAATTCTAGATGAATTCGCATTCCGCATTGTCATCTAAACGCATTCCGCATTTCATAATTGTCATCTGACCAGGTTCCGCATTGATCCGCTCTGATTTGCCTTGATAACCATCAAACACATCGATCCCACTTACCACCATTAGCGAACCATCATTCATCCAATGGCCCCCAACGTTAATCTCTAGCCTATCTACGTCAATTGCTAGTGGAACTGCGACCACCACCGTCTATCATCCACCGATCTACAATAATCAAGTATCTTCTTAAAGATCTACGTTAGTCACCGCCTGTCGTTGTAGATCTACGTCAATCTCTTCCTTATCGATTGAAAATTATCATTTCTTGAACCATCGTCAACATATCTGATGGCCACGCGAATTCCCGAACGTCATACTCGACAATCTAGTATCGCCAATCTCTAGTAGATCCTCGATGATCTCTCGACAATAATCACCCAAAACCCTTCTCTGGTTTGTTCTGAGTTTGGACACTTGGTCACCGTTGATATCCACAAAAATCAAGCACATATACGACACGATTGTCAGCGCTTGACTGCCCGAACGCTAGTTACACGGAATCCGGTCGACCATCATCGTCAATCCTTGCTTGAGTCTTTTTCTCTCGAGAATCTCTTTTGTGCGGCTCTAAGTGTTCTAGGGTTTCTTTTTGGCGTGATAATGACTAAGGGGAGACAATTCCCCTGTATCTGTTAGGGTTTTTATGATTATTTACTAATTATATACCCATTAACCGAACTAGGATTTGGCCGAACCATTGGGCCTCCATCCTGACACATGGTCCATAAATCCGAATATTGGTCCATCAATCCTCGTCGTTGGTCTAACTGTCCTCGAATTTGGCCCATGAATCCTCGACAGTATTCCATTCCATCTGAACTTATCCGATTCTATTGAAGATTACTTTATTTTCTTGAACATTATCCACTTTGTCTGAATGTTAATCATTTTAGTCTGAACATTATCATCTATGTCCGAACATTGCCATTTTTGTCCGAACATTGCTATTTATGTCCAAACATTCCAATTCTGTCTAAACAAAATTTTGTTCAAACATAAGTCACTCGACCATCCAACCTGGATTTATCAGAAATCAGTTTGCGGACTGATTTTTTCTTCGCATCAATCGGATTTCTGTCGACCAGTTAACCTTATCGTTGATCACTTCTTTGCAATCCATACTAATTGTCGGACCATCCTCATTGGTCCTTGAGGATGCCGGTGTTCCAATTCTTCCCAGTAAATGAATTCCTCCTCTAATTTAACT